>BMAW01006942.1:28446-45974 GCA_019974015.1 Nephila pilipes | reverse complement strand
GGTTTTAATACGATTGCCAAACTTTGAAGAAGTAATGTAAGATTAACAATAAATGCAAATGATTAAAATTATATTTAAAAGTAAATGTAGTAATTTTGTTGGCAATTAAATTAGAATTTACTGTATTTATTAATTAATTGAATGAAAAATTAGTTATATTTATAGAACGTAATGTAAAATGATATTTAATTATAAATTATTTATTATTAATAATAATGTGATTTTAAAGAAATATGATACTAGGGTGTTTGTTGTAAACTGGAGTACATCTTGACATTAGATGGAATATGCATTTTTAATTGTCGGATGAAATTGAAAAGTCGGATGAAACTTGTTAAAAAAAAGTATTTGAAAAAGAAAAAAAAAAGTATTTGAAATCATTAAAAAATATTATTTTAAAATGCGACTCGATAAAATGGTACAAACTATCAAAAATAAATAAATAAATAAACAAAAGTATTTTTTCGCCCTTTTACGTTGGATGAATTAGAGCCTTTGTGGGTTATCAAGAATCATTTCTCGTGTTTGGGAATGCAACGCTTTACTAAATAGCATCGGAACCCCCAGTTGCAGATTCAACAATAAACAATTTTCGAATCTAGAAACATTCTCATCATGATATAGTCTTAAAAAGCCAAGGTCGACTCTAGCTCCTTTGATTACCGCAAAAAAAAAAAAAAAAAAAAAAAAAAAAAGTGTCTTGTTTCAGTATGGCTATATCAACATTTAATTTTTGATGATTGAAAACAAGTGGTCATGTCGCCTTTTCTTCATTAGTTTGACGAAAAGGTTCGCATTTGGCTTAAAGTTTATAAAGTCATAGAGTCAGTTAATCAATCGGAAAGTTATCAATAGGAGTTTTATGATTGTACGGTGTATATGTTTAGAAAGAAATTACTATATTATATATAGAGGAGACATGGTATCATCAAAGTAATAAGAAACTTTACAGGGTGGTGAAGTATCGTGATGATGCAGATTATGTTTAGAAAGAAAATATTTTGATCTGTGATACATATTGAAGATACGGACTCAGCAAAGTAATAAGAAACTGTACAGGCTGGTGAAATCTCGTGATATCATAGAGTATGTTTAGAAATAAATTATATATTATGACTTATAGTGATGGCATGGAATCTGTCAATTAATAGAAAATTGAAAAGGTTTGTGGTGGCTCATGATGGTACGGAGTATGTTTAGAAAGAAATTACTATGACGTATATGGTACATATACAAATGTCTTCACTGTAACTGACTGACATTCGGTATGTGCGATTCCGTTTTAATAAGATACACCCGTTTATGCTCTGCATTCATACTGATGATTTGGATTTGTTATATCAAAACAATAAATCTTATAACTGCCCGAGTCTGAAGTTTATCCCTTTCAGACAAAACCTCAAATTTCAACGGAATAAAACACTTTTTAAAGTGATATTCAGAAAGAATTCAAGACTTAGGAACCAAATAATAGAAATACTGAAAATATGGCATGCAGTATGTTTTCAAAATCTTGTGGAATTACTGCTTACATATTTTTGCCATGCTTTCTCCTTATGCGGAAATTTCTAAGCATTCATCTGGCTTATAACAGTTTTTAAAACACTATAATAATGTACTCAAGCAAATTTTAGATACTTGAGAAAAGTAAAAAAAAGTATTACGACTTGAAAACTTTTATTCTGTCATAAAAATGGCTTTAAGTGTAAATAAGTAAAACTAAATTTGTATGTTTGCCTACTCTGGTTTTATTACTCTCATTCAAATGTATCATCTCTGCTGAATGAAATTCAGCCAATAATTACGCGGTTTAATCTTGTTTAAATTTTACTATTTTCTTCATAGAATAATCAGCACTCAAGATATTTATAACGCTTGTTGCGGCAAATCCTCACACGGCCTCAACTTCAAAGTATCATTACAAATCTGAATATTTCTTAAGGAGAGTTAAGATCCGCATCAATGTCATCCATCGCATAATATTCTGTTTGCTATCTTCTTTAATATTTCTGCGACGCTGAACTTTTACCCGACTTTTGTGCCATAACTCAATTAAATATAACTAACGCTAAAAGTCAATAACCTACAAAAAGAGACACTAGACAAATCTCACACAACTATTTATTCGATATCCTTGCTGTATAATGTCTGAGAGATAAGTGCTCTCCTGGATAACACCCTAGATATATTCACCCATTCAATCGATACCGCCGATACTGAATTAATAGTGTCTTACCAAAATCTCTCCAGTTGAGGTTGAGTTGGTTTCTTGACTCCACTACGATCACTATCTTCCTTAGGAACTCTTGATACCATCTACCGTATGTTAAGCATATCATCTAACGCTAATGCCACTCGGCTTCTATCCTCAAAATTTCCTTTTGCTTATATACTCTCCTATCTGGCTCACTTCACTTTATTTCTACATGCCTCAAATTAGAATAATCTCGTTTCATTTTGGTCGGGAAGAAACTGTTTGTTTCGTGTAATCAATCTCAATTAAAGTCCCAAAGGTTAGTGAAGAGAAAATTGCGAATAGCCCAACGTCACATTACCTATCCAAATGTTTCTTAATATGGATTTGACTTTTCTTATTGTGAGTTATAGGATACAATCCGCATCAATGTCATCTAATGCATAATCTCTTGTTCGCAACATCCTTTGGTAGTATTACTTATTTGAATACTTCTTAAGGTGGATTCAATTAGGATCGAATCAGTACCAACGTCCTCTATCATATAATCTCTTGCCCTCTCTTTCCTTCAGTCTTCAATCGATCTCCCTTTCCCTTTCTCTCTCATCACCCGAACCTTCAATCTACTATCATTGCTGAAGATTACTCCTTCTTATTCATTATAACACTAAATTTCAGTTTAGAGAAACCCTGCAACCCTGATTTGCATAATCTATAGTTTGAGTGTTAGAATTAACCAAGGTCTCAAAATGTCCATAAGGACAGTTGAAAGGAATTAGGCTTCCTAACTACTACTTGTTACATGACAAGAAATTTATTTATTCTTAATTAAATTTCTCATCCCAAAATATACTTCGATACTTTATGTATTGATTATAAATTAATATTTGTTCAATACACAGAAAAAAAACTATACGGAGTCAGCACTTTCTGTTAAATAACTGATGATAACTACAGTATTTTGCTCGTTGCTCTTTTAAAAAAGAAAGACTTGTAATCTTTTTGAAGATCAGACTTTTATTATTCAGCTTTTTCGCATAGAAAATAAAATTGTATTCTCTGACTTCCATCATTAAGTTCCACAGATATCTTAAAGTCTATTTGAATAGTTAATAAGTTCAAAAAATCAATGGAATGGACTTCAGAAAAAGTGCAACAAAGTTTTTTTTTTGGTCTATGAACACAAAATACGCAAACAATCTCTCTCTCTCTCGAATCCTTCTAAATTCAGTTAATTCTATATTATATTTAAACAACAAAGTGTAGCTTACGAACCAGCTCGTTTCGATTCAAATACTTCCCGATTATAGCAAAATCAACTCCTGTTATTATAAGAAGGAGTCGCTGCAAACTACTTTCAATACAAACAACCAATTCCAATGATTCAATTTAATTTGCTAATATCTAATAGCTTGCTGTTATTCTCTATCTCCCTTCCGTTTCGTTTCCATTCTATTTCACTTACATAACTCTATCTCTGATTCAATTCACATTTCTTACTTTTATCTAATTTGCTTAATCATGTTTCATTTGGTTAGAAAATAGTTGTAATTTTATGCAATTCAAATAACCGAAAAGTTTCCGAGGTTAGCGAAATAAAAACCAAGAATATCCTGATGTCACAGAAACTTCAAGGAAAAAAATACATTTATTTTTCTTATTGATTCGTGTCATACAAATAAAAAATGCACATTAAGTGAGAAATAATTAACAGAATATTTCTCTTTCTTTTGATGTATATGCAATGATATTTTCTTCATATTAAAAACTGCTTGATATTATTAATTTGTCTCACAGTTTCCTTCCATTTCAATTTCATATTATGTGTATTTTTTGTACCCAAAGCAACAACGAAATTATTACATCATAACTTATTGATATTATGTATGTTCTTTATTCCTCTAAATATTTTTCTTGTTTTTCAACACTGCACTTGTTGGATTTATATTTAGAGTCTTTTCATAATTCTAAAGCTAACTGCTCCTGATGAATACAAGATTTTCAATTATATATATTACAAAGTATCATATAATTGCTTTTCGTTTGTGAGGATTTTACGGCTTTGCTAAATACCTCACGGGATTTTTTACTCCTATTGGAAAGATGAAGAATTTGCATCCTGTTAAAAGAATTTCTCTCGTGGTGTTAAGAATTCTTCTTCTAACTTCATTAATTTTAACGACATCCAAGAAAATGAAAAGTTCCATACAAAACAACCAAAGCTTTTAATTACTTTAATCATTTCATGCTCATTTTCTAAGAAGGCATAGCAAAGTGTTTTACTTACAATAATAAAATGAATAAGAAAATTTGTTGCTATAAGCCGCCTTTTGATCTAATTAAATTTGATATTCGTAGACTAATCAGTATATAGACTAAATTGAGGAGTCTAGCTTTTCCTAAAAAGTAACATCACTAATCATAATTAAAAATGATTAATTAGTTAAAAGATTAAAGATTAAATTGATTTACCCTTAACTTTTGCCGATAATAGCATACATTCCATTAAAATTTTAAAGTTTCTCAAATAAGTAATGATGCTCCATGAATAATTCACAATTAGCTTCTTTGAGTATTCATCTCTTCGAAAAACTTTTGTAAAATAAATTTGTAAACTCTAAAAGGATTTATTAAGACTCATATGGATTAATATATATGTATTGTGTAAGTAAATAGAAAAATTTTACTCTTCTAGGAATTTATCTTTTAAGGAAAGGCTTATGAGTCACTAATTAAAGATTAATTCTGGAATTTCCAAATGCATCTGTACGCATTTAAAACAGTAAAGTACACCGTTATTCAAAATGTTTCATCCGATTTTAAAATTCCCTATTTTTAAAAATAACCGACACAGAATAAGTAATACATAAATGCAAACTAAAATTTAGAAGTATTTTAACATGTGTTCCATATAGCTTCCTGTAGTTATACATATAATGTCAATTATTTATGTAAATGCGTGCCAAGCATGTTGTAGAGTGTCAATGATTATTGATTGCACAGTAGTAGAAATCCGTTGTTTCAGTTCAAACAAATTTGTGGGTAGTGGCGGCGCAGACTCTTTTTCCTTTTACAAACCCCTAAAGAAAGAAATAATATGGGGTATCAGGTAATTAGAGATGGAAATCGCATTTCAGGTTGTGACGCCTGCCCATTCCTGGCTGACTCTTGTGCCATAGCTAACTCAATTATTAAACACTAACACTCAATTAGTCAATCAAAGAGACACTAGAACAATAATAACGGAATTTATTAACTTCTAGTTAATATAACAACAATTATTAATGCTCTCCCGGGCAAGGGTCTTACTGCCTTAACTCAATCTATCAATAATATTCTAACAGGCTTTTACCACTAAGCCTTCCTCGACTGCAACTCAGACTCTGGATCAACTGTTGCACACTGGAATAACTGAATCTCTTGAATCACTCCGCTTTTACTCTAATCATCTACTTCAACCTCTCTTTCCACCTCTTTCAACTCCTCCTTCAACCTCTCTATCGCGACTATCAGTCGGAGTTTATATATTTCCTAACTCTCCCGCTTCGCTTCACTTCTACCTGCTTTCTATCTACATATTCACGTTTCATTTTTGGTTGGGCAAAAGTTGCTTAGCAAAAGCCTTCAATCTTAATTAAAAGTCCCCAAGGTTAGTGAAGAGAAACCGCGAATAGCCCAATGTCACAAGGTGACTTAGGTGGTCATCTGTGTAACATCAAGTCATCTGGTCCACTGTGACTGATCCAACTGCGAAGTAGCTCCGTAAAAGCCTCTAAAGATGCTTCCGTGAAATAGTTTCATAAAAAACGCACGAACATCACATTATAAAACTTCCAAAGTCTTCCTCTGTATTCATGTATTACTTATCATTCTGCATCGTATATTTCTAAAAATATGGAATCTTGAAATCGGATGATTCATTCTGAAAAATCCTGTGTTATGAAAGATATTAAGTAGATGTTTTTCAAAACAGTACTTGAGTTACAACGTAAAGACAAAAACTTGTGCTTTTTATTTGTTATAATGGAAAAAGATGTGTGCCGTGAAATATTAAATAAAGTTCATAAAAATAGAATATTTGCTACCTAAACACTTTCAGCGTTGTTATTTACATACTAAGCACTCGCATATATCGTTTTATCTTTAAATAAATCACTCGTATTAAAATTTATATACTTAATAGTGCAAGGACATATCTTTTATCATTAAGTTTTCTTTTTAACGCTTACATTCTTAAAAAATTCAGAAAGATGTTACAAGGTGTGTTCAGCATGACTAATATTTAGTTCTTCGAATGAACAGCAAAAAGTGCTTCTTGCTTTTACAAAATGAAGTGGAAAATTCTTCACATCAGATTCTATAATAACTTTTTGTGTCCTTTAATCTAACTAATTAAATTTGATATATATATATATATATATATATATATATATATATTTATTTATTTATTTATTTATTTATAACTAGTGTTTTGATTTTCGAATAAAACACCCCAAAATAATTATTACCAAATCTTGATTTATAATAAGATTAACTTACATGATTGATTATATTAGTGATTATAATCAAGCTTTTCATTAGTTTTGTAATTGATAAAGTCTCTCCAATATTAATCATATGAATCTCTGACTTCGAGGATTTCTAAAACATTTTTTACGATCAAAGATTTTGTTGTGACACTTTTGGGCTAAACCCTTTCGTATGGAGTATAATAATGATCTCATAGACGTATGGAAAAAGATAAAATCTATATATTTTTCTTTAAATATAAAGATTAATATAAAAGGATTATTTCTTTAAGTATAATGAAGAAATGTGAGGTAAATATCACGATTGTAAGAAAAATTTTCAGTTTTTCTAACGCATTGGATCATGTTTGTATCAGTATTAGATCTGTAAATATTATAAAAGAATACAAATCCGTGGTTTTTGTATTTCATTATAATACAGCAGATGAGTGGTAACGCAAAGCCAAAATCTATGGATTTTATATGAGTTGCTATGGCAATAGAATTTCTAAATGTTAAAAAAAAATTCATGAACAGAAAATGTCTTTTCAGCCAACACAGTATCTTCTGTGATATTGTTTATGTTTTAAACCCATACCTGTTGCTTTTAATTCATATAAACATCTAAAATTAAACATCATATGCTAAAAATAGCAAATATAACTCCGTTACCTTTGTATTTGTCAATAAATGAAACAAATCTTTTAGTACATACCCACCGTATTTTTTAAATATGAAATACGTTTATTCAATTTGTTTTAAATTTCCAAACTCCAATATTTCAAAAATAAAGCGACATTGAAACGAAAACATTCAAATATTACAAACGAGAATAATTTAATACAACGCATTGATTTTTCTTTTATTCTCTACAGTAGAAACACAGATCTTAATTCTCTAATTTTGAGATGTACGAGGTACCGTATTCCCGAAGCAAAAAAACAGCGCCATTTTAAGTTATGCTTATTAACAACAAAAATTAATAGTCCTTATCCCTGGATGTCAAATTTAAAACGGAGGATTACTCTCGTGACAAGTCAAGATTTACATTACAGCCCAGAAAGAGATGGATTATTTCGTGAACAAGAATTACCGCCCTTCTGCTCCGTTTCTCGATAACGAAGATAATTCATTGGCTCTCTTCTCTTAATGAGGATGGAATTACTCCAATCGAATGGTGGCAAATGCTTCTTGTTTTCAGCCAGCAATGATGTGTTTTAATCCGGAATTTAATCTTTGTGATGGTCATATTTTTAGGTGAATTGGCTTCTAAATATATTTTATTATTGATGTATTTTTTAATACATATGTTTTCGAAATAGTAGTGTCATTAAACTGAAATACAGTTTCTTGAATTTTATTAGTTAAAAAAATATTTACTATTGGAGGTGAATTTTATGATATATATATATGTATGACTAATAGAAGCGTGGGATGAACTAAGCATAATATAAATTTTTTTAAACAATATTTCCAAACTTAACAAACACCCTTTTTCATGAAAGGTTTTACCAATTTATCTTTCAAACGTTGTTTAATATCCGTCACAAACTTTATATATGCAAAATATGTTCGAATGAAAAGGTATGAAACGTCGTAACAACGTAACCGTTAACATATTTGCCTGTGCTGCTATGACAGAACGTAGAGAGACATATAGAATGCGAATGGAGTCTCCGGCTGGATCGGAGCATGCTCGGGTGCCCGCATGCGCAGGAGAGAGTAGAGGCTTTTATAAAGAACGCCACCCAATGGACTCGGAGGTATGTGTGAGGACATGATAACATTCACATAGCAAAATTTTACGATTGAGAAGAAGCGAGGTGTTATCCTATTTCTAAAAGCGGAATGTGGTAAACCAGCCGCTTTTTATCGCCGGATGGTGACCATTTACGCGCATCCACACATCTCCTGAGCCACACACGCGGAACTGACGAAGTTCAAGTAGGAGAAGGTTGACCACCAATATGTCGTCCTGCGATTTCAATGTGTTTGGTCCCCTGAAAAAACATTTGAAAGGGAAGCGCTTCAAGTCGGACGACAAAGTGAATTACGCTGTGAAGGACTGGGTCTCATCGCGGTCACAGGAATTCTGGGAACAAGGAATCCTTTGACTCGTTAATGAATGGGATCATTGTGCTCAGATCTATAGTGTATACTTTTTATAGTCTTCATTTATACCTACAATGATGTTTCGTACCTTTTCAGTTGAACACCCCTTGTATGTACAATACATAGTATAAGCGATATTAGATATGAAAAAAGATTAATTCATTTGGAAAAGATAACCTTTTTAAATTTCTTTACTTCGATAAAATATGTACATGTCCATAGCAGTTATTGACTTGATTGTACAGGAATTGATCTTTTTTGTAAACATATTCAAGGATGAAAATTTCTTCTTCTATATACATATAAATATTGTTAGAAAATCTTCAATATTCAATAATTTTCGAATTAACGTGAGCTTTGGAAAAGTGAACAATGAAGAATTTAATATTGCTTTCAGTGTACTGTTATCACTAAAAACTTTCAGAAATGTGTTCATTCTGAAATTCCATAAATAAAACAGAAGAATATTTAGATTTACCAAAAAATGTTATTGATAGGATTGTCTGTTTAGAGCTGATTATTAAATTTAGAGAAAATATGATTTTCGAATATTGTACAATTTTTTAGAATATCCATCAAAAATTGACATCCCTGCATATGCATTTATATATTTGTAATAATACCAAATGTTTACTGAATGTGAAAAAAATTGTTTCATAAAAATTAGTTCGTATACGAGGTTTGGATATTAAATAATGAGATTGCTATTGTAAAACATTTTATTCTGATTCTATACATATTTATTTACTGTCACTAATTCACATTTTCTTTCAGAGCATGTGATACATTATTATGATTTATTTGTAAGCTTTAAAGACTGATGTAAAAATTATCTTAATAATATATTACAAATAATATCCCTTTAGGAAGAAAAATATGATTCCAAATATCAGGAGAATAACGACATTTAATTTGTTACAACTCTTATAAATATTTATTTCCTCTAAATTTAAATAAATCTAAATGATTAATTTTTACGAAAGAATACAGACATCATTACGAAACTGTTTTGAATACGAATTTCTTATTATGAGGGAAATAAATTTTGTTGATCGAAATTATATTAAAAATGTTCTTTGCGCTGTTGATAGCAAACACTTGTATAATGCTCTTTTGAAAAAATACTCTATAACATGGAATATGCACGCAATTTACATTGACAACAATTAGGGTTTCTTTCTGACATTATATTTAAACTTCCAGCTTCTTTTAAATCAAATAAAACGTGGTTATGCTAGTTAAGTAAATTTTAGAAGTGGACTGAATATATATAATCAAGTCTCTTAGAGGTGATGGAGATTTGAATTTAGTTAAGGTTAGAGAGAGAGAGAGAGAGAGAGAGAGAGAGAGAGAGAGTGATAAGAAGATTGCTTTTTGTGAATTGCGCGGGAGTTATCTTGCGCGTAAACTTGAATTGTTGAGATCAGGATTTAACACTGTTTGATTACTGATTGTTTGGAGGAATTACTCGCATAATATTCCGGTAAGAGTATTCTTTGATTTTTATTGAAGTTATTAGAACCGATTATCGTTTTGATAACTGACGAAATTCTTTTTACACTGGACATTTTTTCGAAAAACATAGCTTTTACAATGGAATGTGATGGTACTAAAATTAAATACAAAAAAAGTCAAAATCTCAATACTTTTTTTTAAGAAATGAAATAACATGTTATGTTAAAATTAATTAAAATTTTATGTTACTGAAGCTGAGTAATTTTGGTTCCACGTAATTTAACATGAATACATAAAATATTCGAATTAATTCCTCTTTAATCATTTATAATTGTTAACAGCTTGTGCTAGAAATCGGTTAAACATTTGTTCTCCGATGAACACTCAAAGAAAACATCGAGTCGTATATAATATTTTTCTTTTTTGCGCAAGCACTTCTTATCTAGTTGTTCAAACCTTCCGATTCCTTTCTCTTCTCTACTATTAAACTCTTCGCAGCTTATGAATGAAATAATCATCAATCTTATTCACTACACTTCAATATCTCCATCCATATTTACAAAAATCAAGGTTCATTCACAAGAAGAGATTCTCAAACCAAACAACGTCATAATAAAACCCTGAAAGGTTTGTTGAAGAGAAATATGAGTGAGATAAGAATTATCATTAGTTACATGTTGTGCAAGTAGAATTAATTTAATTTAAAAAGATGTAGATACTGAAAAAAAAATAATTACGAGGGTGGTTCAATAAGTATCCACGTTAGGAAAGCATAATGGAGTATTAAGAATTAAATGGGTAACTTATGTACTATTGTCCACCGATCGTTTTTCTTTTCTTCTAAGAAAACCATGAGTATGATATGAGTTTTTCCCGAAAACGCCATTGCCATAAATTTTCCGAATGACAAGACCATTATCCATCTTTTTTAGATTTAATGCATTGGAAATAACCCATTGATTTAATTGTTTCTTAGTTTCTGGTTATAGTGTTGAATCCATGTGTCATCGATGATGACAACTCGAAACGGCAGCAATCATATTTTCATTGGGTTGTACATAACTACCGAATCAAAATTATGAATCGATGATAGATTTTTTTGGCCTCGTTTAACAGATGGCAGAATACAATCGTAACTTGGTTCATCAATGCCATCTGTCGTCAAATACAAGTAGTTTCCGATCTACCCTCATGTATGTCATCTGCATTTGAATTTTTCAAAGACGTGTGAGCTGTTAAATTCACCAACACAACAACTTCAAGCGAAAATTTTTCTCACGCGATACGGAACAGGAGTGAAAAGCTGTTCCGAAAGCTAAATTCCTTTTTGTTTTTTGTTGCCTGTAGCGGAAGTTCATAAACAGTTTTGGAAATGGTTTGAAGGTAAACGTTTTAGCCTTGGTAGGCCAAATACAAAACTGGAAGTATTTTACGTGTGTAATTCTTTCACAGAGCAACAAATAACAAATAAACAAACTGAATTTCATATCGCATTGGTATGATTTCCGTCGACGTCATCGCTAGTCTCTAGTTGAGATGTTGCACTTATTTGCCGCATGTGCAGAAACCCTTTATATCACGTCATGATTTATGAGTGTGGTATCATTCTTAAATATCGCGAGTGAAGTTTTGCATTGAGGATAGTTTCAACCAGTATGGGATGCATTACCAACAAGTCTTCGAATCTTGGATTTCCACTTCGGCAAAAGTTTTATTATTGCTATTTTGGGGAGGGTTTAAAAGTTTATGTTCGGATTCGAAGATTTGTGTCTTAGTTGCACCTCAGACACCTGGGCTAGAAAGAAACTTCCTACCAGGCCAATTAATAGGGCTTTTTTACTCCAAACTTTATAAGTTGCGATTTGTAAAAGAGAGCCCTCGTAGGATGACTTTTCGTTTTTCTAAGGAAGAATCATACATGAAAAGAGTTGGAAATGAGATGAGAGGAAAAAGAATATTATATTAGAATAAATACTTTACGATTGAAAAAAAAAATTTTTAATATTTTTTTTCTTTCTTTCTTTTTTTGCTAAAAATTAGTAAATGTTAATGAATGAAAAATTTGAATTATAAATTATCCTAATTATGCACCGTATATTAAAATAAAACGATTTAATTTGTATTAATGCTTAATTTAAGCACTGATCTATATCTAACGGCTTAAAATTATTTTTACTGTAGAAACAATTTTAATATTTTCCCTTTCTTTTGATCTTTTTAATCTGCTGTAAAAGCAATTATAATCACTAGATAAATTTAAAAAAGTTTTCAAAAATGATCTGGGTTTACATGAATTAAGTCGATTAAATAGTCGATTAAGAATATAAAAACAGTTCATTCGTAGCGAATTATTTATGATTTAACAAGATTCAGCTACAATAGCAAACTTTATGTTACTCACTCTTGCAAAAAATAAAGGAAATGCATAAATATTTTGCATTTTGTAAGCAAGCATTTATGCTTATAATTTATCCAAAATTAAATTACGCTAAATAGAGATAATCAATATACGCATCATCATTTAAAACTATAAAACACACTAAATGAAACGCTACTAACTTTATTTAAAAATACATTTTGTAATAACAGAAGCCATAAACTAATTCATGCATCAAAGTGTATGTTAATGGTTTTGAAAAATGGTTAACATTTGTAATGAGAGGATAACTAATATAGCAGAAAAATAAAATTGATAAGTTTTCATTCATTGAAGGGAAATTTCAACTTGGATTAGTATAGTCCGGGTAATGAACAAGTTATGCTTTTCAAGTTTCTAAACCGTTTATCGGTAATTGTATTTTCAGCCTCCGAAACAAAATCGAAAATCTCTTTTTCGATAATATATTCAATGGGTTTGTGAGACAAAGAACAGATAATCTAAGACTCGAGAAATAGTAATCGAAAATTTGTACTTCATGAAACGATCGAAATCCCGTTTTTGGTTTAGAAAGTCCTCAAAAATTAAATTAATCTTCACCTCATTTTATGACTTAAAACTGTAAACTCACGAACAACAAATTCCTATGAAAAATTAGAGGTACTGAAATAAATTGATTCATATTTTTAAGCCATCGAAAAAGTCTTTTTGAGTGGTTATTGAATGAAAGTTTTCATATTTCTGTTTTCCTTTTAAATCGAAAGAAATCAGCTATAAAATCTCACATTTGTGTTTTCTTTTCTCTGTTTTTTTTTTTTTTTTTTTTTAAATATTATTCCAGTTTGTAGCAAAAAATGTCATTTAAACACATTGTAATGAGGAATATTTTAAAAAATTAGACACCTAATATCTTAAGAATAAAATAAAAAATAATTCATTGAATTAAGGCTCCCGTCTACCCGCCATTTTGATTTCATCAGCTTAATGTTAATCTTATAGAATTCCAACTTGAATTCTCCCATCTTTACTATTTGATCTATTTGAATGCAATAAATTACATCTGAAAGAACAAAAAATAATGAATGCTTCTGTGGAATTAGTTTTTTCCTCCGATTTTTAAAAATATTTGAAAATATTCTTTAAAGACCTTCAAAAACGAATAATTAAAATAAGAATAAAAATATTTTTAAAAATCTCAGAAAAAAAGTAATTCCACAGAAGCATTGATTATTTTTTGCTCTTTCAAATGCATTTTATTGCAATCAAATAGATCAAATAATAAAGATGTGAGAATTAAAGTCAAAATACCATAGGATTAACGTTACGGTCACGAAATCAAAAAAAAGGTGGGTAGACGGGAGCCTTAATAGGTTAACTTAAAATTAAGCCATTGTTATCAATTAAACTAACTGCATTATAAAATATAAAATACTAAATCGGAAAATTCTGTTGTTAATTGAAAGTTTTTCTGGAACGGGAGAAAGACAATAGCCAAATAAACAAATGAAATAATTTTAACAGATCATTGAATTTAATTATAATAACATTTAACATAAGATTTTAATTTCTTAATTTAAAAATATGCATAAAATTTCCAAATGTATTATGGCTTGTACCATGTTAAATTGCAATATATTTTTAAAGTAAAAAAGGAATGATAAATGTACTTTTTACTTACTTTTATTTCATTATGGTAATTATAAAATTCTTTTGCATTTTAAATTATTCAAAAATAAACATTTTACTTTATACAGCCTTCTTATATGTAAAATATTGAAACTAATGAGTTAAAGAATTAATTTCGCATTTTACTTTTTATTTAACAGAATTATGTTTAAAGTATAAAATAATTGAGAAAAATTACATTTAATATTCGTAATTACTCATTTTGAACTGAGTTTTTCTTTTTTTTTTTTTTTTTCAATTTGCCCATTGAATCAAATATCATTTAAGTGTTCGATTTGATTGACCTATGTTTTTAATCTTTTGGGTAAAACAGCTTTATGTGCACAATCACTACTTTGCTAAATATATGCTATCTGTTTCATGCAAGCTTGAAAAATATGCAATATGTTCTTTTAATATATTCCACAACTAAAAGAATTAACCATCAAAGTTTGTAAATTCATTTTTCCACAGTGAAAGTGTGCGAAGTTTATGAAATTGTCAGTAAAGTTTCATCTTTTAAGCTGGTTACGAGAAAGGAAAACCAAAAGCAAAAATTAAAAGCCTTGACATAACAACATGCAACAAGAAAAGAAAAAAAAAGAAAGAGGAAGAAAAGTTACATTAAGAGAGCCAATTAATATAAATTCTCCATGAGTTCACGTCAATACTTCCTTTTGATACGTTAGCGCACTATTTCATGTCTTTAGATGTAGTTTCATCCCAACAAGTCCTTAATGGTTTCATTGAGTAGAAATGCAACGGAAAAGTGTTTCACAAATCAGCTTTCAAGTTTTCATTTCGAGTAATAAAAGTTTTTAAATTCTGATGAAAAAAGAATTCTAATAAGTAATTACTCAATTTTATTTTTTAGTATTAAAAATTGATTAGAAGTATACATATATAGCTTAGACATGTACATGCGATAATGAACGTTTTTTAAAATTAATATTTACTAGATATCTTCCCCTTTGGAGATATAATGTTAGATATAAAGAAGTAAAATATTTATTTTGATATTAAGGAAAGTAAATATCTGAAAATGCAAGGACTCAAGTATTTCTGTAGTTTTCACTTTGTGAAAGTTTCCTTATATATAATGTGACCGAGGAAGTCTAGTGGTCATTGTCGCTGAATCACGGCCGGCGTTTTTCGATCAGTCGTGGGTTCGAGCCATGATGTCCCTAAAGATCCACAGTGTAGCCGGGACTGATGCACATTAAATCTGTTGAGGGTCTGCACGTCTGTATAGTGTGGGAGTTAGGAGAGGGAGGTGCTAGCTTAGGTGTCTTCCTCATCACTTGACTGAGGTTCAAAATTACGAGGTCCGTCACCAGTAGCCCTCATGTTGCTCCTAGTGCGACGTTAATAAAACCAACGAAACAAATCTTATATATTAATACCGAGATTATTAATATATATATATATATATATATATAATACCGGGGATATTAGTATTGAGTTTTGGTAATGGTTTCACATCAAATGATTTAACTGAAAGAGAAAAGGAGAAGTAAAGATGGAAAAAATATTTATAGTAATTTTAATATTAACAGAAGAAAATAATAGAACATTCCAAAATTCTAATATTTACGGAGATATTTCACTTTGTTTTTGATTTAGAATTGAGGAGGGTTTGCAAATAATATGCATCCCTAATTACACGATAAATTACTTCTAGTTTATAAGATATTTTCCTTTAAATTGTGTAATACCCTCTTATTATTTTCTGTTTTTTCTTGCACTGTTCTTTTTTTAAATAGTCATTAATAAGCACTCAAATGTTTATGTTGAAGTGTATACAATGATAACTAAGTTTTTCTTATTCAGAGAGGTCTATGATTGTTCAACAGGCGATCTCTAACCTATTATACCTTTGGATATGCCCCAAACGCATTCCCATCTAATCCAATAATGAGTTAAAATATATATGATATGAAACAAGCGGGTTCGAGTCCTTTAGAGCATTGCATGAGGATTCGAATTCTTCATCCTTTGTCTATCATTTCTATATTTACTTCTAAAGCTCCTTAATGACTGCGAGTGGGACACAGATATTTCAAATTCATAACTTCAATTCACTTTCTCTCTTTCTACCACCCCAAACAATTAATTTCAATATTATATTCTTCACTACTCATAAAAGCAATTCATCAAACCTCTTCGCTCCCCTTTAATATTCTAATATAATTTACATAAGTCATTTCTGCTATTAGGAGAAACTTTCAATTCAAACATCACATTAAAACATCTACAGTATTAGTAGAAGAAAGAAAGCGGTAGAGTACGCGCTGCAATTATTTTATAGTTATTATGTATATTTTCTGAATGTGTGATAAAATGTTACCATTGGCCAAATGTGTTTATTTTATTTTTGTTCTCAGAGTTCGATAAAATATTCGTATACGATGAAAAGAAATCCTGGTGTGACCAGAAAGATTTTAACCTCATAAAAATATATCACATAAACGTTATATGCGACAAGGGAATCGAAAAGTAGTTGTTTGTAAAATAGTAGAACTTTTTAGCTACAATGATAGTCTGCAGATCATTTGCTTATGATGTATTGCAAAGTGTTCTTGGTGGAGAATATTTCTCTTTTCCTTCTAAATTTATCGCTTGGATAGGCTAATTAGATTTACTACGCACAGAATAACACATAATGGCTTTTAAATGAAGATAATGTGTTTATTTGAAACATTTGTTACATGTATAACTCTGTTTCATTTATACAAGAAGCATATGTGAATATATAAGCTATTGAACAATAGAATTAGTTTTTTGGTCAGTCATTAATCAGTACAATCAGCAAATTGGCAGTTATTTAAACTAATTTATGTCACACAATCTAAATCATATTTTATGAGCAAAAATATAACTAGTTTTCTTAATTATCTCAATATTAGTTGTGAAACGCATAATTAATTATTTTTATTTTAGTATTTTCCCTTTAATGTCATTCTTGCAAGATAAGCATTTAATATTGTGATATATTTAATTTTTAAAAAACAAACGATTTAAACTTAAAGTGATACTTTTTTAAGGTATTATATATTCAACTTTTAAAAGCAAACGATTTAATCTTAAAGTGATACTTTTTTCAATATTCTTTATTAAGATATATATTTTTTAAATGTTTAAAGTTGTTACAAAGAAATAAAATCGTGCTATTGGCAACACCAGATCATATTTTTGTTTTTTAGAAAATTTACTGGCA
>BMAW01006942.1:0-18446 GCA_019974015.1 Nephila pilipes | reverse complement strand
TATTATCCTATTTTTTCAACTTGACAGTCAGTTATATTCTGTTTGTGCACGAAAATACAATAACAATAATATTTAACAATGTTATTATTCATATCACTAATGTTTTCAAATTTTTGGCATCCTTTAACTGGCATGGTGTTTTCCATTTGGCATCTATCCATGGTTCCAGAAGAAATTACGCGCGGTCAATTTAACGCATTTTTTGGTTGGTAAAAATACCATGAGGCTCTTTTCGATCCAATGATAGAATGTTATTATTTTTTACAAAATTGTTTCATTTTATTTTCCCTCTGAATTCTCGTATTTTAAGAAAAAAAATTCTTTCTCGAACGAAAAGAGAGCCAAATAACCTCACAGGAATATATTCCATTAACATCATGAGTAACAAGGGAAATGAAAATCTGCAGTTTCAAAATTTTAGATACTTTCAGTTGCAAAAATTGAATTCCAGACATTTAAAATTTTTCTCGAGTTGCTTAACGAACATTTAATTTTTATTTACAAATAAATGGCAGTTTCACATTTCCTCCTCATTTTGCTTCTTGATGCAGTTAATTCGATTTGTTATTCTCGTAATTAAATTTTTTAAGACTTTTCGCTACTATAATTTATTTTTAATCAAAGAATATGTCGTTAAATCGTCTATAATTAAATAAAGACGCATTTTAGAAATTTAAATTGAATACATTTTTCAATGTGTTATCTCAAAAAATTATATCCGCAATGCTCGGGGGGCGCCGGCGGTTCAGAGCTCATTGCGTAAATTTTTTAATATTTGACTCATAGCACAAACTTTATTGGATGGGGAGGCTAAATACAATACAAGCGATACGTTGGTGATCAATTAAAAGAAACAGTAATAACTAGTCTTAAATCCTAACAAACTAAAGTTCATTTGTTGGTGTATTTTTTTTTGAAAAATATTGTATGATGAGCGCTCTTTGAACAAATATTTTTTTCTTTTATTGAAAGTTTATCTTTCGCTCATTATTTTTAACATTTTGCCCTTAGTTTTGTTAAAGAGTTTTTAATTGAGTTACTTGAATAATTAGTTATCATGATATCTCAAAGAAGGCTTATTTTAAACAATAAAACCTCCTTATTCATTAAATGTATTATTTTTTTCAAAAAAAAAAAAAAAAAAAAAAAAAAAAAAAAAATTATTTTTTTTATAAAAATTTTTTTTAATTTAAAAAAAAAAAAAAAAAAAAAAAAAAAAAAAAAAGTTCTTTTTCTTATAAACATTTCTGTTAATAGCAAGTAAGAAGCCTGAAATTAAATTTTAAGTATTTCCTTTTTTGATTTCTTTCTTTTCTTTTTTGTAGAATCTGATCTTTGGAATTATGTAGTCTTCATTTTTTATGCCGCTTTTATTTTTATTAAAAAATTTTTTATACCTCCTACGGATTAGAAGTTTTTATAACACCTTAATATAAAATAATTCGCAAAGCTTCCATTTCTTGGTTATGAAATTGTTTAAAAGCTTTCTTACATTATTTTAAGTACCTGTAATGATTAATAAAACTGATCACCTAATTTTGTAAATAAAAACATTTCTATTCGAGTTTTTAGAATTGTAATGCTTACGAATTCTGCACACGAATTGAAATTTTAAGACAAAACTTCTTTAAAATATTAATGTTTAAAACTCTTTTAAAAATACTTTACAATTACAGCAGGGTAATTCTATGCTTAACTATTATTCAAAAAGTTAAATTATTTAAAATGATTCTGGAATATTTAGTAAACAAATATGTGAAACGATATTTGTTTGTATTTTATTAACTATGTCTATATGAATTAGTTGAAATGATAAACAGATAATGCATGTTAATGAATGAATATAAGTATGAAGTAATATATGAATATAAAATACAAAAATAATATTTTATTTTATCGTATTAAATACGACCGTTTTTATTTTATATAAAGAGTAATTGCAACAAAAAAGAAAGTTAAGTGACAAGAAAAAGTATTATGCTGGAATTTAAAAGGCGAGAGTTCAGACGATTATATCCAGGTGAATGATAATCGGATATCGATGCTGCATTAGATTTGCCTATTCCAACAGTATGCACAATTATAAAAAATAAAGAACAGTCGTATCAACAACAACTACAACCAGAACTACTTTTGAAAAAAAGATCCCCCGATTCAGAAGCAATGTGATTGAGGACATGGAAAACAATAAAACGCTGGTTCGAGATAAAAACCAGCGTTTTTGAAAACAACGTTTTTATATGGTGGCAAAGTTTATTAAAGAAAATTATTGAAATGTTTGTTAAACTTGGTCAAAAATATCTAAATATTGCATTATTAAGCAAGTAAGAACGGTTCCCAAAATTTCAGAGCTTGCTAGCTTGATGGGAAGTTGGTTAAATTAACGATAGAAAATTTGATGACACACTGATACATACACAGACAGACACACACCAAGTGAAATCCATAAAAACGTTAAAACTAACTAAAATTAATTCATTCATCCGGTAAATTAAATGGTTGGAATGCGTTTAACCTAACCACTCTTGGCGACAAGAATTATTTGGTGGTATTTTGCCAAATGTGGCTAGCCTGGTCCGTTTCACGGATTTAACGTTCAGCCAATAAAAAAAGAAATCGCAAAGTTTGGTGCCAATTTTTGAAATCGTGCCAAGTGGTTGGGCTAAACTGTGTTATTAAAGAAAAATTAGTTAAAACTTGTTGCAAATGTCTAAATATTGCATTGTTAGGCGAGTAAGAATGATTCCCAAAGTTTCAGAGCTCTGGCTTGAGGGGAAGTTGGTCAAATTAACGATCAAAAATTTGATGACACACACACCAAGTGAAATTCATAAAAACGTTTGAAAAAAGATTTTCCGTGTGGATTATCGGTGAAGTTGAACATAATAGGCCATTAAGTCAAGCAATATTAATTGAAAAGACGAGATCAAGATAAGTTGTAAAAGAAATTTTAAATGGATTAAAAAAGTTTAGCTACAACAACGGAAATTATCGATCAGTTTATTTAAAATTATTTAATTTATGATAGAAGTTCAAAGTATTATTGATGGGATGTCTTGCTATCGACAACTACTAGCTGAACGAAACAGGAAAAGCAAACGACGTTAGGTAACTTCTTTACAGAGAAAAAACAATTTCAAATGAGGAACGCCTTCTTCACAAACACAATTTATTTACTAGAGTTCTTTTTTTTTTATTTTAAGTAATGTTTTACGAATAAAAACCGATATTAGCAATAAATAAGTTTACAATTAATGCAATGAAAATATTTAACAATAAATATTACAAAATAATTATAAAAAGTTGATAAATTTTCTTTACCTCTGTACTCTTATTTTCATTCCTTAAGTGTTAAGTAGATCTATATTAATGCTGTTTCGTTTAGCGCTAAAATTTATTGGAACGCATCCCGTGTCCTTAGCTGGGTTCTATTGCATATAATAAGAATAACATAAAATAAAGAAGAAAACCTACTATTACTACTTTATTTATAAAGCAAATAAAATATTAATGCATGTTAGAAATTATATAAATTCTGCCTTAATTCTGTGAAAAATATATCAATAACATTTGATACCTGGGATAATTAGTATACTTTAATGTATTTTGTACATTAAAAAGCCCATGCAAATACTTATTTAAGGTATATCGTTATCAAAACTGATATGTACAATTTTCAGTAACAAAATTAGATATTTTTGTGATATTTTAGGTAAAAGATACTTTAAGTGATATTGCAAAATATTATAAATATTTAAAAAAGTATGAGTAGCATACGTGAAAAATGTTATAGCGGTCAAATATCTTATAAATTGAAATATGGCAGTATTTTCACACAGTTATTTCATTTTATTCAGTCTTGCAGAAATTCACAAAATATCTCTTTCCACTGACAAAATTGATTAACATCTTTTTTTTTGTTTTATGACGAGAGCTTCCTTCAACTAATACTTAAGATACTTTTAAATGAATTTGTTTGAACTGAATATACTTATCAATAAATGAAACGTTATTTACGTGGATTCGATTATATTTAAGAAATTGTAATGAACAAAGTTGAGGAAATGCGTATATAAGCAGCGAAGTGTTTAATATGGAGGTTGGAAGTTAGTTAGTTGAAGAGAGGTGCTGAAGCTATAAACGAAGGAATAGAGACCATCTTGTCAAGCTTCAGAGATATTCGTATCATAAACAGTAAGGTTCTACTTTGGGTAAAGGACTAGAACCCTTACAGCGGTTCTTTTTAACAACAACGAAAAACGTTGAAATATTCGAATTACTAGCACAAGGGGGAATCTCTTTTAGTCTAGTTAATAAAAGCACTGAAAAATGATGCTGGGCAAGTTTGTTTCGGACGCAATGTTCGAAGGTTTAAAACAGGCACTCAAGGTAAATCACTTGTCCTACCTCGTCACGAGATAAATTCCTAATTTGGTTTGCTATCCCCTGTGGTTAAACACTAGATGGCAGCAAAACCTATAACTACTAGTTCTATGTACCCTCGAATCAAAAACTTGATTTTATGTTTCTGACAAAAATAATTGCACATACGAGTAAATCAGAACTAGTGAAATATCATCTACGGCTCATATGTCAAATAGACCCGTCATCTCAACTAGAGATAACAGATGATGATATCAAATGGAAACTCCCCCCAAAAAGGAAAATCAATACAACAGGAAGAAGATGTATATCAATAGCTACAATGGCTGGAAGAGTTTCCTTCTTTACAAATTTCGTTCAAAATATTTCTCTTCATATCAACACGATGATACTGCAGAAGGAGTATACATCGGCTCTCTTCAACAACGACAAACATGTTAAATAGCCTTAATAACTGCCCGAGGAGAGTCTCTTTTGGTTTTGATGATAAGAGCACCGGACAAGTTTTTTTTTTTTTTGGATCCAATGGTCGAGGGTACGAAATACCATATGCACTCAAGGTCAACCAACTGTCTCCCAACTATCATGGGATAGAAAATATCGCAAAGCTAAAACATAATTTTTAATTCCTCTTAGAACTCAAATACGAATGGGTTGATAAGAAGAACGATATTTGTCATAATTAAACGCTAAATGAGATACGTATAGAGATTAATTACCACATATAAAGTAGAATAACGGTAAATTGATCATTCGTTTATATGAATAAAATAATTTCTGTATAATTTTTTGTTGGACTCTTCAGCCATTTGATTGTATAATTTTGTGATTCTATAGAAAGAAATAACAGCGGGGCGTGATAATTTGATAGCAAACACTTTTTTTTTTATTTCCAAATGTTAAAAAGTAAATAACGCCATTTTAGAGTATGTTTATTAATTTTATACCAATGTTATTTAATGCTTAAATATTGATATAAAATTATTCTATTGGCACACAATAAGCCTGTATATGTATGTTATTTCTGCATGTAACAACTTTCATTATTGCAAGTTGAATTTTTTAATTATTATTTAGAAGATTAAATGATTCATTTTCTCTCACACACTTAATATTTTATATCTTTTATGATCAACTGTAATTTAATTAACCCTTTGACGGTTACGCGAATTGGGAGTTTTCGCTCTCCTACGACGCGCAAAGCTACGATCAAACGGTTGGTGTTGAGAAGCGAAGTGAAGTAACTGCCGCTGCGCGGCTGTGCTGTGACGTCAGCCTGCGAGCTGGCTCTTGCTCACGAATATAAATCAGAGCGATTTGTGCATAGCTGAGCGTTTTTGTGTGTGTCTCTGTGTTGTGCCGTCTTTTTAGAATAAATGTTGTATTTGAAGTGAAAGGACGTGTCGTCTTTATTTCTCCAATACACCACGCATCGGGTAGATTCAGCCTGCATTTTATGAAATGAATTTTATTTGAATTGTGTTCTTAACAGTTGGTGAAAGTTGCAACCTTTTTCTCCCTCATGGCTTTTGAAAATGTCACCCTTTTCTGACTGTGATTCGGAGAGTACGTCCCTTTTAAAAGCTAATTTTTAAAAAATTTATTTGCGGTATAGTAATATAATAATTACATCAATTGTAACTTACACGTAAGTGATAAATATTACATACAGTAATTTCTAAAATATTAATTTTTTAAACAATTATTTGCGGTATATTATTGCAATATGTACTCCAATTGTAAAACTTAAATCTTTAAACAATTCAGTAATTGATAAATAATACAAATTTTAGTTTCTAAATACTGAGTTTTTAAACAATTATTCGTAGTATATTTATGTAATATTTATAACAATCGTACTCACACTTTTAAAGAATTCGGTAAATATTAAATACCATAAATATTAGTTTCTAAAATATTAAATTAAAATATCTAAATAAATAATTTAGATATTTTAACAATACGCAATAATATTAATCAAAAGGTAATTTTAAGGTTTAAAAGACATTTAATTTTTATATTTACCAACATTTCTTTCTTTCTGTGATACACTTTAAAATGTGGAATCGCACAAAATGGAGCATTAGAATCCTTGCAATAAATGCACCATTTTTCAGTGATTACTATAGAAAAATAACTAGATAAACAACTGGATCAGCAAAATCTTTCCTAATTATGTAAAACATTTTACGTTACCTGTATCACTATCTGTTTGCTATCAAAGTAACTAAATTTTGCCAATAAACAGAATTTGTAACACGAATAACGTAGGATAATATACGCGGACGAACTCAATTCGTTAGCGTCCATTGGGGGAAAATTTCGCTGCCCGAGTAAGGTTCGGACGAGCTGAACTCCTCAGTGTCCAGTATGGCACGCTATTCAGTTGATGAGCTGGATTCGTACATAACCATTGAAGAGTTAATTAGCTTTTAAAGGATGAAAAAAATGAAAAACATTCCTTACTATACTTACAAGTGAAGTATAATTCTTTTTAGTAGAATCATAATCACAAAATACATTTTTTGTGATTGTGGCTGTTTATTAATGTCGTACTGAGAAGCAACATGAGGGATATTGGCGACGGACTTCATAATTTTGAATCTCGTTTAACTAACACGTACTGAGCTGGTACATCCCTTTCCAAACATCAGTGTTATGCATGACAGTGCTGGAGTGTTCAGCACTGTTGATGTATGACAGATTTAACATGCATGAACACTGCTACACGACGGGTCTTTAGTGCCATCAAGTCTCGAACCCAAGACTCGACGAAAACTACGCCAGCTGCAAGCCTGCGACCATGACCACTAAGCTACTGCAGCCACAAAATATGTACATTACGTGCTACAAATTTTGAAAAAGATGTGAGACTTTCGGAATATCTTTCTGAGTAAACAAAACTAGAAAATTGGTGTCCTTTTTAAAATAATGAATTATTTTCCTAGATTTCCAAAATGAAATATACATCGCAATAAAATGTTCTGATTGAGAACCATAAAATAAAGTTTTGTTTCCTTTTCATTTACTTTCTGGAAAATCTCTTTAGAAATATTTTTTTACTACAAATTGCACTTACATTTCGATACATTTCGTTAAAAATATATCGCTTCTTTCAGGTAAGAAAAATAATGTTTTTCAAATGTATTAGAATGTTTCATGTTTCGGTGTAAGCATTCATACATTTAGTCTGTTATTCAGTCAGAAAATAAATTGAATCCTGTCACTTATATAGATGTTTCATTAATTTAACAAAGACAATAAGGTATATTAATCAAAACTATTTTGATTCAAATCAATT
The DNA here is from genome assembly GCA_019974015.1 of Nephila pilipes. NCBI lineage: Eukaryota > Metazoa > Arthropoda > Arachnida > Araneae > Nephilidae > Nephila > Nephila pilipes. The sequence continues at coordinate 10,762 of BMAW01006942.1, read as the reverse complement.
ATGAATTCATTAGTATTACTGAGAAGCTGTAGTTATTTACTTATCGGAACTACATTTGCACGAGTATTAAACGTAAGAACCAGAATTAATAAAATAAGATAATAGTACTTTTATGTACGCCTGAATTGTATTTTTTACCAAATGCTTTTTTCTATATTAGGTAATGGCATAAATGAATAATGCGAGTAATTGTGATTTTAGAGAATTAAAGATACCACGGGGGGTTCTCTTTTAAATTATTTTTGTTCTGTATGAAATAAAATAAAAAAAAACCCTGATCAACTGAAAGCTTTTGACAAAAACAAAACCTTTTTATAATACACATAATAAATAAAGATTATGGTTAAAAGGTATATATATATATATATATATATATATATATATATATATATATATATATATATATATATATATACAATGGTGTAAGAAATTAAGAGAATTTTCATATTTTATCTACGATCTCCAGAACTAATGGACAGATTTTAATAAAATTTGGTGTGAACATAGATTGATATAATACAAACAAGATAAATATTCAACAGTTATAATAGACAGACATGTTTGTGCGTAAGACTCATGGGAGTCTGAAGGTCTGAAACAGCGGTTGCAGAATACACAAAAGAAATGGGTTAATAGGGGGTATGGTCCCCTCTTACAGCTATACACGCCTTGCAGCGTGATGTCATACAGGAAAAAAGGCAGTTTATCAGTGCCTGTGGCAATTGGTCCCACTCATTCACCAACGCTGTTTTCAGTTCCTGGATGGTTCTCGGAGAGGAGTTGCGAGTTGCAATTGTCCAGAGTGTCCCAGACATGCTATACAGGATTGGGTGTGGAGACCTGGCTGGCCATTCCATCCGGCGAATATCCTCCCTCTCGAGAAATTCGTCGACCAGAAGAGCTCTATGTGGCCTCGCGTTATCGTTCATTAAGATGAACTAGGGCCCACTGCACCCTGGAAAAGGCGAACATAGGGCTCCAAGACCTCATCCCTACACCTCTCACTAGTCACATAGCCTCTGTCAAAGACGTGGAGAGGTGTGCGGCCATCCAACATGATGCCTGCCCAGACCATTACACCGCCACCGCCATAATTGTCGATTTTGCGGACATTGGAGGGTAGTTAGCGGATTTCTGGCTCTCTCCATGTGAAAGTACGATATGGAATGTATCCGGTATCATTTGGAATGTTTATTAATATCAAGGAATTTTTCTGAAAACTAATATTTTGTCAATAATGGTTAACAAGAGTTAGAAATTATGCATTTATTTTTTTTCTGTTACGTCTCTGATGTAATATAACGGTTTTCTTTTAGTATTATAATAAATTAATTTTATATGTATGATACAGTACGCAGACGTAGCAAAAAAATGGAATACTTTAATTTTTAAAATCTATATTATGACACTTTTGTCAGAAATGAGTATATCCAAGTAATACATTCTTAATGTTTCCTTGTTTAACACTCAGGTTGTAAATTGTCTATAATATCACGCATTACGGCTACGTACATGTACTTTAATTATTAAGAAGAAAAATTCACAGATGTTTAAGAATTTACATTCATGTAAATTTCGAAATTCTCATTTAAATAATTTCTCATTATTTTTCATGCAGTTAGTAAATTTTCTTTAAATTTCAAAAGATTTCATTGAAGGTTTCGGTTAAAACATATTTACTTTTGCCAAGCTGAAAGTATGATTTATAAAACAGTATTCATGACATTAATACAATCTTTTGGGCGCCGGATAAAGAAAAATAAATTGATAGATAGACTCCGAAATTATATAGTATTTTATTGTAATTTAAGAAACAAAACTCATAAATAAAAAAAATATTCATTTTAATTTGTTTGCTTTAATAATAATTTAAATTTATATATAATGAATTGAATAATAATTTTTTCCATTTAAATAAAAACAGATATTTTTAATTTAAAGTACTATATAGAAATATTTCATACTAAATATGGTATTAATATTCGTGTGGATAATATTTACTTCATTATTATCAGAAGTAAGAAATACTATAGAAATTATAGTTACCTCAAAACTTGATTGCAAAATAGTTGTATCTTTACTTTTTATCTAAATGAATTTCATTTCTTTAAATTATTTAGTCGTTCAACAGATTTATTTCTTTAAATTGTTAATAGATTCAAATGATTTATTTAAAGGAATGATAAATGAAAATATTTTTATTTGAATTCAATCTTAACTCTAATTTATTTTTAATTAATTTATTGAAAGATTTAAGGCTTTTTTAATTGATACTTGCAAAATATAATGGATGTTAATAAATCTAAAAACATGCATTTTTCTTTGAAATCCAATCGTGAATTTTATAAAGAATCTACTTTTTAAATTCGTGATAAATATTTTATTAGTTCAAAGATTTAATGAAAGGAAACTTCGTAAAATATCAAAATATTTAATTCATTTTCATATAATTTTTGTCTGAACGACGTAGTTTTTATCTCGAAAAGCAGGTCTTACAAATTGCCTGATTAATACAACGAAAACTCTTTGATGTATTTGTTATTAAATTAATTCTAATCCTTATTTGGAGTTTTCAGTTAGTTTAAAGGAAGTAAAAAAAAAAGCATATTCGCTTTTAAGCGATGCAAATTGTTAAGAAAATAAGAAAATAACAGTTTTGTAGTTTAAAAATGGATAGAGGCATACATATTTATTTTATTTTGAGATTTTCGAAATAAATAAGCACGTATGTCTGTTTTTGCTTGTGCTTATTCGATTAATTTATGAGAGAATTGCCATGTCTTAAGCTCTCATAGTCACAAAACGAAGACGCTATAATTTTTTTTTAATCTGTTCAGCTCAGAAACTTAATGTTTGACTCAGACGATATTTCTTTTGCTTTGTTTGTTTCATTTCATTTTCCAGTTTTAAAAGATAAATGTTTCAGATGCCAATAAAATTTATTATATCTGTGTTTCATGTTTAAATTGCTAAGAACCCTTAAGAATCTTTATATATCATCATATACATTTTATTTAAAGTCTTTCAAACTTCATCTAACTAAACATTCTCTTTTTGCTTAAGAATAATAAAAGGAAATACCAAAAGTATTATAATGACTTTCTAATATAAAAATTGGGAAATAGAATGCAGAGAAAAGAAATAGTTGTTCATGCTTATGTACTGTCTCAAAGCTATTACTATGATAACAGTTGCATACAAAATTTCAATTATCAATACAAATTCGATGAATATTTTCCTTTATATATTTCTGCTTATATTTTTATTTTGAAAACAATCCTGCATTTAAAATTATTGAAAATACTCCAGCAACTCTTTTTGATACTTTCTTTTTAATTCTTCAGAAAATGTTGCTTAGTTAAGAATTAACAATAAAATATTTCGAAATCCTTAAGGTTTCCGAGCTTTTCCTTATTGGAGACACATGCATTTATTTTTAAGAATGATATTACGATAGTGTTTGTAGATATTTGTACTCATACGATCAAATAATTTACAATGCTATTGAGACTTCTGAGATTTTATCCAAATATTTTCATTTGCTGTATTTCACACTACCTTTATTCACTGATAGGAATGTAAATATTCTAACTCAATGTATTTTTTTTATCTACCTTTTGACATGTTTTCTCCATTTATATATCGACATCAATTGAAGAAATTCTTGAAAATATATTAAAGTTATTTCGAATTTTCACCTACTGTGATTCCGGCGCTGGTATATAAATATTCTTTCGAATTATTTTATCTTTATCATTCTTCTTAACACGTTTTAGATAGTCAAAAGATTTTCATATAGAGGAGAATTGCCATTACGTTTCGTATTTCTCCTGTTTTATTATACTTTCTATTCCATTTCCATCATTCAAAGTACATTTTTGTACCTTTTTATAAAAGAAAATGACAAAATTATTGATTTTTGTTTTTTTTATAAAAGTAATAAAGTGTTAATAAAGAAATTCAATTTTTTTTTGTGATGTATCATATAAAACTTTTATATTTTATTTCATTATTTACGGATAATGATGTTTTGCTAAATATTTGATGAAAATATTACATTTTCAATTCTTAATATTTTCATCATAACTTAAGAGCTTAAGAAAAAATAATTCGAGATAAAGACCAACGTTTTTAAAAACAACGTTCTTATATGGTAGCAAAATTTATTAAAAAAATATTGAAATATTAGTTAAAACTTGTCAAAAATGTCTAAATACTGCATTGTTCGGCGAGGAAGAACGATTCCCAAGGTTTCAGAGCTCTAGCTTGATGAGAAGTTGGTAATTTAACGATCGAAAATTTGATGAAACACTGATACACACACAGACAAACACACATCAAGTGAAATACATAAAAACGTTAAAACTAACTAAAATTAACCAATTCATCCGGTAAATTATAATATATAAACTTATATGTCTGATTGATTTGGATTAAACTCTGGTAAAAATCTCCTTAAATTTAACTCAAGTGCAGAATAATGTGCTTTTAAGGATGAATTTAATTCCTCCATTCTTAGGTAACCGTTATCTACTTAAAATTTTTCTAAATTATACTTCGTTTGGAGTTCCTTTTCTTTTAATTCGTGTTCAGCTAATTGTAATCTTTGTTCCAATTCTACCCCTTCTAACCTCAATTTTTCCGCTCTTCTATATTCTTGTTCCGCTTTTCTATTTGCAGTAATATTCTAAAGCATATTTTTTAGGAATTCCTCATCATATCCTTCACAATCAGTGATAGCCACTTTTATTTGAAAAATTGTCATTTCTGACGTTACATTTATCCCTAATTCTTTTGCGATACTTAGCCTATCTTGCTTTTTCTCCTGTCTGAAAAATGCCCTTTTTCAACACTAACAATGTATATATATATATATATATATATATATATATGTAAGTTTATATGTAGTACAAATACTACAAACAATTTTTTCTATTCTCTAGAAACGACACAAAAAAAAATGTTCCCATACAAGAATAAATACTAATGTATCTTAAGAAATTGCCTACGAATTTTAAAACAAATACTCCACTTAAGTTGTAAATACCACTCAAGAAATATAAGAAGTACTCCCCTTTTTGAAGCACTCTTGTGACTTCATACTCTCTAAATAGATACCTGGTGGGTCACACTATTTCAGTGATACAACTAACACGCTATTTCACTTAACATTAATCAGTGACACTTCGATGAAATACTTTTTTCCGACTCCGGATGAGTTGCCTCTACGGATGCTTTTTCCGACAACGCCCGTATTCCGGTCAGTTTCTGACCACACAAAACGAATCTATTGGAATCTTTTGCTCCTGACGAGCCGTGTTTTTCTCCTCCCCTTCGCAGAGGGAAAGAAGATGCGAAGGAAAAAAAGTTCTTCGGTAGTGGGTCCTTCGTTGATGGGTTGAACCTTACTCTCCGTGATGAAAGCCAGTTCCTACACACAATACTTCTGTCACAGTTCTGTATATTTAAGAGAATGATCCGAACCGCTGCCACCGATAATTAACCACTGTTCCCTTTTGAAGATAATTTATTAGGTTATTAAGAAATAGGTACATTCTGATTTTAAGTTAAAAATATTTAATATTATTATGTACAGCTAATTTACAGAAGTATGTGACAGGAGGTACCAAAACGTCCGTCTGGACGGGGAACCAGGCAGGGACTTACGCTCTTTGAAGTCCATCGTCCTCCAATGGCTTCTCGTCAGCGAATCTCTCTAATCCTTCACAAGCTGCTGAAATAGTTACGATCCCCAACTGTTGACGTCTTGAACATCAAGTGTCGCTCGGGCAGTCGAAATGCATGAGTGTCAAAGTTGGCAGATCGAGCAACAAACATTAAAGAAGGCCGAGTAATGTGGATATGTCACAGACGTTACACTACTTCGATGCAAATCGTTGATGGAGAAAATGCATTTTATTTTTTAATCTTATGATTTCAGGCGATTTAATCTGTTTTCACTGAATTCTAAAATGGTTAAATTAATCTATCAAAATATTGATAATTCGATAAATAGTCTCGAGAAAAGCTGCATTGGCTTAGGAGATTTCCAACTAAAAATATACGATATGTTGCGGAGGATAGCTTAGATATAATAAATTGAGAAAAAAAGAAAGGACAGTGACACCTATGTGCGTGAAAATTGGTTCACTGCAGACCATGACCATATTACATACGCTCACCTCTCTCGTCTAAGGTTAAATTCGATCTAACACCGGCACGGCGGGAAGGAACGACAGTCGCGCGGTACGCGCAGAATCGCGCCTAGCCAAAACCGTACCGAACATCCTGCCCGGCGTTGAAATATGAACAATATTTCAAGTACAAAAACATTTGTCGTAAAAATATATCCAAAGAAAAAATTAAAATTGTACCAAAGCTGTATGTAATAAATGAGAGAATGTATAAAACATACATTTCTAAATACAATTACAAATGTGAAACAAATTCTTACAATTATCATTATGTAATATTTTTGGGAACATAATAAAGTTACCCTAAATAAGAGTTCCCAAATCCATAAATCTTTTTCCTTGATATATCCAATTACGTAGGTATCAACTAACTAATCAACTTCTAAATATTAAGTAATTATTAAATACATACAATAAGACAAACAAATTAAAGAATTATTTAAAAAAAATACGAAAGGTAAATATAAATATTCAATATGTACTTTGATGTGAAAATTCGTAAAATAATAAAGTAGTACTTTCAAATAAATCTAGTAACCAAATCTCAAATATTAACAAATTATAAAACGTTGCAAACCAAGTTGAAGAATTAAGTAAAATAAAAGATAAAGATAAATATATTAATATTGAAAGGGATAAGTTTACTATCAAAGTAAACATAAAAATGATATATGAGAAATTTCAAGTCAGTCTTTAAATATCAAATGTCAGCTAAATCTTAAATATAATGCAAAACAAAATAAAGCATTAAGTAAGGTTTAAATAATGAAAGTTAAATGCATTAATATTCAAAGGATATATTTCTGCAGGAGAAATCATGAAAAATAATTAGAAATTTCAAAATTCCATTTGTTTCATTGAGTTTTTAAAGTTCATAAACAAGAAAAAGAGTAAGTTTCTAATGGATTTAAATGTTGAAAAGTCTACTTTAAAAGTCCTGTGTAATAGGAAAGTTCCACACAATCTTTCTTTAGAAACTTTGGATCTTTCCACCACATTTCATCAGCTGCTTTAACAATCAGTCCTCCAAATCTTACATTCGTTGGGTTGGTTTCGGAGCGCACATGACCCCAGTAAAAGGTTTTCGAAAAATGTTGCAATGGATAGGACCTTATATGACACTTTTTAGAATATGATTTAGTAACCTATCCATCTTTAACAATCGGAAAAATAATTTTGAAAGGAGAATAATCTTTTTTGGTTCATAGATTTCTGGATGTACAAGATTTATTCCCTCTGGAATTCTCAATAAAAAAACATTTAAACTTTTATGTGGCATAAAGTTCGTAATTTTAGACACAATAAGTAGCTCATTGTCACAGTTGAAATCGTTACTGATGTTTGACAGTTGAGAAGCACTTTGTGATTTCATATTTAGGGAAAATCATTTAAACCACTGATAAGAATAAGAATCATTTCCTTTATTAGTCCTAAAGCCTTTGCGGCATTTGTAGTAATAAAATTTGACTGTGCAGCTCTATTCAAAATAGCTCGCATTTCTTATTTTTTATTTTGAGAGTCTCGTAAATATACTATTGTAGTATTTATCCATTCGTATTTCTTATTTCCTTCTGCAAACAATGTTGAAAGAGAAGGAAGGGACCGAACTTTACTTTCAGTTTTGTCTCCTGACCAGTTATCCATATCTGGTAACCTTGTTGACATTGACTTGTCTCTCCGAGGCATTTTTTCTCTTTAAATTTTCGACATCGATAAATTGGATGATTTTTTTTTACAAATTACACATGTATACCTAGAATTTATAAGAAAGTCTTGTGATTGATTGAAATTATTTGTTTGATATGGTGGCTCAGCATGCGAAACGGAGAATAGCTCAGATATGATAAATTGCGAAAAAAAGAGTGGACTGTATTTAGTTTTAATAAAACAAAGTTTATTACTTCAGACACCGATGTGCATGAAAATTGCTATACTGTAGTACATGATCATATTGTGACGGGTCTATCCGCGACCTGGTCACTAATAGTCCTCTTGGGGAATTAGCACTCCTCAACAGTTAGTTATATCTGAGGGCTTCCTCCGAAGAAAATAACGGAGATATGCAAATTAAGACTATTATGTGTATATATAGTGTAAGCTTTCAAGAGAGAAGGCGTAGCGGAGGCAGAGGGAGAATGAGTGGAGATAGATAGTATAGATTTCTAGTTTGATTGTTCTGTAGATTTGTAGCTGAGCTATCAATAAAGTAAATGTTTTAGAGATTTCGACCATTCATTCCCTACCTTCCCATCCGTCCGACAATAGGTCATTATAATATTACTGAGATGACCAATCGTCTTCCTTTCAGGGAGGACAGTTCTCTTTTTGTAGGTTCTGTCCTCTCTCGAAAAGTGTCCTCCTTTTCAGTATTTTTAAACTAATCTGTTAATCTCTCTATTCAGAGATGCCACGCCCAACTGTTATGCAAATGCTGAATTCATAACTTTTTTAGGATATTCAAACTTAGATGCTCGCTCCAACACCTGCTATAGTGCGTGTTTTATAATAAATTGAACCTCTCCGTTCATGTTTCTTAAGTTGAGACAAATATCCAAAAATACTAGAATCTTTTTTTAGTTATTAATTATCGGAGATGTTAATATATTTTGCACATATTCAAGCATCTATTTTCCACGAAACGACTCAAAAGATTGAAGGAGAACATATATCAGCTACAGAAATTAGTCTTATTTTAATCGATTTTGTTCAAAATAAATTCGGTTTAGAAGAAAAATATATTTCTTTAAGAATAAGAAGGAAATTGTCAAACTTAGAGGAATCAAATCCGAGCATAACGGAAAAGTGTACCAAAGAAGTGCAGTATTTTTATCAAACATGTTTCCAATATGTCAAATAATTGTCTGAAAAAAATGTCACAGGAAATAACAGTTTTCATTGGTGTTTTTTGACTTCATCGCAAGTAAATTGGGTAAATATTGAAAATTGTGTTGAGTTTTTATCGAAAGGAATGCCTGATATTAAAATCGATGACAATTGTTTGTTGGAAGAAATTAGAAGACTGAATGTATATTTAAATTCTCATAAATTAGAACAATGAGAAAATAAATATGCAGAAATTGACATAAGATTGGAGGAAATATTTAACCATTTCAAAAATAAACACATTACATTTATAATTTTAGTTATTCTTGTTAAATTTTAATTGTACTGCACTGAAACTAATGCAGCAGTTGAAAGTGTTTTTTCAATTGGTAATGATTTTTGGACAAGTGAGAGATCAAGATTCAATGTTGATATTTTAACTGCAGCACTTACCGTACAGTTCAATATGAAAGATATTTCTTGCTCCGAAATACGTGATATATTGTTAGACAATGATACATTGACAAAAAATATTCATTCAATGAAAAAACGATACTCGTTAAATTAAATAATTAAAAAGGATGTGAGCATAATTAGTGTATTTGTGTTTGAATCAATAAAATGTTTCATTTATTTGCGCTACACTTTTTTCTTAAATTTTTTCGACCGCCTTTTCATTGTAAAAAATATTGGTCCCCTTAGCAATGAGGAATTTTATGAGAGACTTCAGAAATGCATAGACAGTAAATGTCGGCATTCAGACGATATCATTTTCAAAAAGAAGTGAAGGTGAATATTAAAAATAAAAGGGTAAATATTGTTCTTAAAAACTGTGAAATAAGATTTTGAATAACAAGTATCATTCTTTATTAATTTCAGTTTGAAATTGGGGAGTTATTTCTGAAAAATCCTGTATTATGTAAAGGAATTAGGATACCTCTATATATGATTATAATTCTTCTAATGTACCAATTTTATATTTGGGAAGTCCAACGACCTGCTGTAATCACATTGTTGTCTTATTGTAACAATTACCCCTTTATAAACCGTAAAGAGTATTCTTTTCAACAAATTTTCCACTGTTTCTGATTGTGCGCAGTATCATTGTTTGAAACGTAGCCTCATTGTTTCTAAACTGCAACATCAAAGCTGATTTTGGTTATTGGTGTTATAATTTTCATGCGATAAAGTAAGAATATAATACTGCGCTACTTTTGGTAACTTGAAAGCTTTCTTTTGAGTATTTTTGATTTCGTTTATTGCGAAGTTTTATCTTTGAAGATGGATCCTGGATTAAAGACAAGTTGTAAGTTTTTTTCTCATCCGTAAAACGTTCATTTCTTTTACTATACACGGAAACTTTTCAATAAAAATACTTAATTTATACTCATATCTAAAAGAACTAAGCAAATAATTCATAAAACTGTACAACAAGGAAAAAGATAAGAATATACAGAAAAAAAATTACATGTCTCAATTTTTGAATATTCAATTCGTGCATTTGCTATTGATGGTAGATCAAAGTTTAATTTGCTTATATTTCAATTGCATTCTAATAGTCAATTGCCGATCAAAATTTGGAATTTAAGGACATAGGTAACTTCGAAAAATATTGCCAAATTTGGCGAAAACAAGTCGCGTGAAATGTCGATAATTTGGCAAATATCTTATGGAATAATCTGTCTAAAATTTAATATCTAACTCAATCATAAACTCTGTATTAATTATTAATATTCGTACAGTTG
>BMAW01006941.1:0-26900 GCA_019974015.1 Nephila pilipes | reverse complement strand
AATCCTAACTACAGAAATGGGGTACATGGATCGTTTTAAAAATGTCTAGGGATTCAATAACAAAGCGAATTTTTAGAAGATGAGATTTAATTTAATCATATATTATTGTACAGCATTTGCTAAGTTAAAACAGAACTATTGATTAAACATATCAAAGAGCTATCAGATCGTACATCTTTCTCTGTTGGTCGCATTCTTCCGTCTAACTTATGCTTGCGCCTTCCGTGCTTGTACCTCGAAAGACTGGTGTTAGAAGGCGTCTCAAAATGTAAAAATTCTACACCTAGGCCACTCCTGAGCGTCGTTGACCTCAGCGACATCTTGTGATGACCTTACGATCTGATCGAACACAAGTTTACAGCTATAAAAACTACGAAACATAAACATGACAAAAGAAAACTTTAAAAAAAATCGAAAAAGATTTGCGATTGAGAACATAAAGTTGCCTGATTTTATCTACCCGGGGGAGAAGTTTTTCATTAGATCAGCAGAGGTGGTAGTTATATTCGAGCCTGCGTGATAGCCTACTTTCTTTATCACATATCTATCTCTGGGCTTAATTTCAGCAACTTGATATGGTCCGAAAAATTTAGGTCTGAGTTTGATGCCTACACCAGATTGTGTGCGTTAGACGGCTACTGAATCATCAATCTACTACTGGGCAACCTTTTTTCTCTTCTTATATGTTCTTTGGTTCTCAGACTTAATTTCTTCGTTGCTTTCTTTTGCTTCAGGGCGAATGCTTTCTTCCTGATCTTGATAATTTTTTACCTCATATTTTTTGTGGAACTCGACACCCTCTTCTGTAAACCTTAAGAAAGCTCGTTGTCTGTGCCTATGATAGCTTCGAAGTTTAGATGCTTATTCGACACAACATACCATGTTAAGGAATAAAGGTCTTCATCTATGACGAGATCATGTTTAAAAGTATCTTTCGTCTACACATGCAATTTACTTATTCCGGATAGAATATTACATTTCTTAGAAAACTTTTGTTGGTCGACAATCTTCGTGCTTACGTCTTCACGTATGAGATTAACTGAACTACCAGTATATATCAGAGCGGAAATGGTTTTGTCACCAACGGTAATATCTTTTAGAGGTAGCCCTTTTTGCGGGACAACAAAATAGGTTTGTGCTTCAAAGTACGATGGTTTCTCAGGTTCCGCAATAAATAATGAATACTGCTGTGAAATTACTTTCCCCTATTTTTACAACGTTTTTCTGAATTTCACTTGGTGTGTGTGTGTGTGTGTCATCAAATTTTCGATCGTTAATTTAACCAACTTCCCATCAAGCTAGAGCTCTGAAATTTTGGGAATCGTTCGTACTCGCCTAACAATGCAATATTTAGACGTTTGCGACAAGTTTTAATTCATATTTTTTAAAATATGCAATTTAGCACAATCACTTGGCGCAATTTGAATAATTGCCAAACTTGGCTAATTTTTTTTTTTTTTGGCTGAATGTTAAGTCCGCTTCGCGGACCAATTTAGCAACATTTGGCAAAATACCGCCAAATAATTCCTGTCTTCAAGAGTGGTTTGAATAAACTGTATTCCAACCATTGAATTTACCGGATTAATTAATTTTAGTTAGTTTTAACGTTGTTATGTATTTCATTTGGTGTGTATCTGTATGTATCAGTGTGTCATCAAATTGTCTATTGTTAATTTAACCAACTTCCCATCAAGCTAGATCTCTGAAATTTTGGGAACCGTTCTTATTTGCCTAACAATGCAATATTTAGACATTTGCGACCAGTTTTAACTGATATTTTAATAATTTTTTAAATAAACTTTGCTACCATATAAAAACGTTGTTTTTAAAAACGTTGGTTTTTATTTCGAATTATTAAAATATTTTTACTCCTATTTTAATTATTCGTTTGCAACTTTCCTGATCTTTAAAAATATTTTTAAAAATTGGAGAGAAAAAATAATTCCACTGAAGCCTTCATTATTTTTCGCTCTTCCAGATGCTCATTTTGCATTCAAATAGATCAAATAGTAAATATTTGAGAACGGTAGTAGAAATTCCATAGAATTAGTATTTATGTTCACGAAATCAAAATAGCCGGTAGACCCCAAAAGATCGTACCTGAACACTTTTCAAAATGTTGTATCCGACAAATCTTCAAAATTTTATCCTAAAAAGTCTTGATGCCTGCTTTCACCAGTAATGAACTCAATTTTCAGAAACAAATATCCCATAATTCCATCCTAATTTTTCTCTTGATTTGGAATAAAAACATATAAAAATTCCATGTTTTATTTTCCTGTCTATTCATGAATGTTCTTACATGTAATCAAAAAAATCAAGAAACACACAACAGAAAATAAATAAAATCATTCAAAATTTTGAAATAGTCGTCAGGTTCAAAATTTTGAAATAATTCTTTTTAACTCGACTTCTTTCTTAGAACGTTTTGAGGTTAAATGATTTTAATATTGATTTGCAGTTATTATTGCCAACAAAAGAGCCTTTGTTATTATAGATCACGTAGTATAACAAATTAGAATAAAACAAACTCTATTTAATGCGTTTAAAAAAAGTTTCTCTGGAGATGAAATTTGTTTCTTCGCAACTCATTGAATAGAATAAAACTTTTAAAATGTCGTTTTACTTAATATTTGTTTTTTTGTTTTCTTGTTTTTGTGCTCATACAAGTATCACTGCTTATGAGTATTTCTTAATTCACCCGAGTATATTTTTACTGGAGAATTATTTTTATACATCAAAATGTTGTGCTTAAAAATTTCATTAATAAGGGGGAAAATGAGTTTTACTTCTAAGTTTCTTTTAAATTTATTTATTTATATTTTAGTGAAATATGTAGTAGCAAATTTAATTCGAATTACACGAACAAATTTAATTTGAACAATTTCTTACAAAATACATTTCTCATAAAAACAAAGAAATAAAAAAAATGATTAAATAGTCTACCTTTTTGTTACTTCTTACTTGTTCATATCAAAATTATCGTATAGTCTAGCAGCATTTATCAACAGGAAACAGCTGTTGGTTTCGATCTTCAAAAAGAAATTGGAATAGGGATTTATTAAATTTCCTCTGAGTGATTTTTTTTTACTTCATGGTTCAGATCAATCTAATGTCATTTTTATCTCGAAAATATCGGAAGAAATCCACAAAAGGAAATCTTTTTCTCAACTGGAGGCTTATTCAGCAGGTGTCACTTTGTGACAAACCATACAGCTCTAGAAGGAAAAAATATATTTAGGAGTGTTTTTGACGCATTCTTACGGGTTCAGTATCGTCATTCTGATATTCTTTTTATTTTTTTCACTTCCAAAAATTAAGAAACGTAATTTAGTGCTCATATTTTATGCCATTCGAAAAATTTATTTTATAAAAAGATGGAATCATCAGAATGCGCTTTCTAATCGAAAATTAAAATAAAGGGGTAATAATTATAGTTAAACATTTTAAAGTTAAACCTTATTTTAAGTTTTGTAAGTACTAGAGTCGTTCAATAAGTTTTTAGTATATGTCCTTGGATGATTCTAAAAATGTAATAAAGACCAGTTGACTTCTGTTCTGAATCTTGCTTGTGTGAAATACGTGGGTCATTCATTAAGTCCTAAGAACGACTTAATGTTGACATTGACGGCTTTCTCAGTGCCAGTTATTTCCATTAAATAGTTTCATTTTTATGTTCGATTGACGCATATTGTTCTCCAACACAAAATCAGGTGTACTGTGTTTACTGAGAGGCAGCGGATGTTTCTCGTGCCTTTTCTGACCTCGAGGTGACAATAAATTCCAAAATATATTGCCTCACCTGAACTTAATTAAGTCGTGCAGTCCAAATCAAAAAGCGTGACATACTCAGTAATGAGATCGTTCCGCTGTATGAGAGTGACAATTCATACCGGATTTTTGAATCCGTTATCCCCTCGCCTCATATGGCTTCGAATAACATGATCCTCCTTAGTATAGCCTTGATCTTGCGCTCAATGACCACCACTTATTCCTCTACTTGAAGAAGTGTTTAGGCGATCAGCACAATGACGATGAGGATGAAGTCAAAACGAAAATGCTGCAATGGTTAGTTCATCAGCGACAAATTACTTTGAGATTGGAATATTGAAGCTGGTTGTAAGACATGATACGGGCTTTAATAGTGAGGATGCAAATATTGAATGACACATTAAAGTACAGACTTTCTCATAAGAATTAGGGGGGGGGGGGAAATGCACTTGTTTTTCTGAATATCGAAACCGTACTTACTTAACAAAAATAGTAAGCTATCGTAGTATATGTAAAGTACGAGGAAAAGATCAGAGCAATAGTAACAATCTATCACGATTTATGAATATGAAATATAACGAATATACTTCATAACGTTTAACTATAGTACAAAAAATAGTGTTATTCTCCTTATGTTAAAGAATATGACTCTTATTTTTGAATGAATATTTATATAAAACTATTTCATTTAAATATTTATGACAGTGTAATTTTTTCTAAATTCACATATTAAGGAAAACAAATTACTGATTTATATACATATTTTTAAATTTTAAATATTTAATTTCATAAAAGGATGTACAATAACCCCATTAACATACAGGAATAAAGTGAGAAATTTCAACCTGAAAAAATATTTTAATTTTCATATGATGTTCTGTAACACTAAGCAGAATTAGAAATAATGTATTCTAATATCAGTATAAAATGAATTTATCACAATGACATTTTAATGCCCATTTAGGATTTTAATGAAAGAAATTTACCGAAATATAGTCGTATATGTGTTATATTAAGCATATAAATAAACTAAACTTGAATACATTCGTGATAATTTATCATAGTCGTGGGAAAAAATGTAAGCAATGCTACTTTTTAATCAGCGTATAAAATGTCTAAGCAATACACTATTACATGTCGTGGAGTTTGATGAAAGTTTAATGACGTAGTTGTTTGATTATTCCGTTTCAGAACTGTCTAAGCATTCCCAATTTTTCAATTGTTTGCTAGAAAAATTCCATGAAGTAGTATTGAATATATAGTATGTGTCATGTACTGGCTGTGAGAAAGCTAAAATACAAGAAATACAAATATTATCCCAAAAATTTAAATTACCTCATAGATAACTGTTAAATCACTTTAATATATCATGGAATGTTCTTTTTTTGTTATTACAGGTATGCGTTTTGAAGTTAAACATATTGATTAAATTAATAATACCATTCTAATTTTTAATCGTTTATCGACCATAATATGCTTAATTTAAACTCAATAATAATAATAATAATAAAAACTCAGTATTAGTTAATGTTACATTTAATGCTGTGACGTCTCTCCATCATTATTTAATTCTATCCTCGTCTCTTAATCTAATTAAATAGTCAGTAACATTTTGACTTCAACTGAAGATATGTAAGAGCTTATTCCGAATTTCCCCTCAATTTCCTTCAATTTTATTTTATTTATATATTACTATCTCTAATCCAATTCATTGTACTTCTTATTTTCCTCTAATTTACCTAATCATATTTCGTTTTGGTTGGAAATAAATTGTAATTTTATGCTATACAAATTATCCAAACTTCTCCAAGGGTAACGAAGAGAAATTTGCAAATAGCCAAAAGTTACAGTGTATGTGATAAGATAAATAAATAATGTCTTATAATTGAATTACTTAATTGTATTTATCACTAATTTAAATTACAAATCGACAGATTCTGTGTACAGATGAAAATACTTATTAAGACACCCGCCATTTTGATTTCGTGGATGTAATGTTAATCCTATGGAATTTCTACTTTAATTCTCACATCTTTACTATTTGATCTATTTGAATATAATAAAAAACATCTGAAAGAGTAAAAAATAATGAATGCTTCTGCGGAATTCCTTCTTTCCTCCGATTCTGAAAAATATTTTTACTCCTATTTTAAAGATTCTTTTGAAAATTTCCAGATCTTTAAAATTTTTTCTTAAAATTGGAGAAATAAAGTAACTTCATAGAAGCCTTCATTATTTGCTTTTTTTGAGGTGCTTTATTACATTCAAATCGATCAAATTCTAAAGATATGAGAAGGAAAGTAGATAATTCCCTAGGATTTACATAAAGTTGACGAGATCAAAATGGCGGGTAGACGGGAGTCTTAACGCAAGTTCCTTAAATCTAAGGAGTTGAATTTGATCATTAACTATTAGGTAATACCGAGCTATTAATAACGTATACAGTGTATATACTAAGCAATTATTAATGTACACATTATCCCTGTTTTGTAATCCTAATGTATATACACCCATAAGGTATATCGAATATCTGTATAACGTACAGACCTATTGGGTACTAATATGAATGGTTGGAACTTCAGCTTATAATATTCCTAGAATCATAGCGTCACGGTAGCTGCTAATCCACACACAAGTAATTATAGCCGTTAGATTGGAGGAATTATACCACATCCATCACTGACCAATCAGGTTAGGAGAGTGATCAATACATCCTGTCAAGGAAGAGATCCAGCCAATCAGCAGAAACAGTTAGTGGGATTATCTGTCATTCTTTTCCGGAAACAATGAAGTCGGTTGAAAGGTGATTAAGCCGAATAGGATCATAAATTTTCGATCAATGAGTCTTAAGAGAAGAGGTGCCATTTTTTAGATTTTTAGAAATAAAGTGTCTTTTATCCTTTAATTGATGAGAAAATCGTTAGTAAATATAGCAATAGTATGATGTTGTGGTTCAATATTTTGTTGCTGTTGTCTTCGTTTTAATTTTTCTAGGTTTTAATTTTGTACAAAATATTATATATTTATTGTCAAATTTATTGGGTATTATGAGAAAAATTGCATTCAAGTTGTGACGTAATCTTTCTACTCTTCTGGCCTTTACTCTTAAATGATACTCGAATCATTAATTTTAAATTCAGCTTAAGTTCAAGCGTAGATTAAATAATTAAAATAGTTAATTATGTTTTATCCGACTAACTATTCATTATGAATAGCCCTCTTGCGGCGAACGAGGCAGTTTTCGTTGTACTGTGAGAGTGAGTTCGTAAGATAAGCGTCTGGTGTTGTTGTGAACGTGTTGAGAATTAAATAACAGTTAAAAGACATATGTGGACTTTAATTTCGTGTGTGAAATAAACGAATTGTCCGTTGAATTGGATTAGAGTGAGTGTGAACAATATTTTAAAACGGAGTTTATTAATTCTCTAATAACAAAAGGCTCTCAACCATTTTCAAATCCTTTTCTGTAAAAACTAATAACTTCTATAATATATCACAGAATATGCTTTCCGGAATACAATGCGAGTAAATCTTCTAAACAGTCAATTAATCCTAGAAAGTGGTAAGGTGCCCATCTACCGGCCATAATGATTTTGGAAACGTAATGTTAATCCTAAGGATTTTTTTCTACAGTCCTCAAATCTGTATTATTTTATCTACACGAAAACAAAAAAAGTGCATCTGAAAGGAAATGAAGATTTCTGCCGAATTATATTTTCTCCCAGATATTTGAAAATATTTTAGAGTATTTTTAAAGACCTGAAATGCCACAAATGAATTATTTAAATAGGGGTGAAATATTTTAAAAAATCGGAAAAAAATATAATTTGGTAGAAGCTTTCATTATTTCTTGCTATTTCAGATGCTCTTTTTTACATTCAAATAGATAAGTTATGTAGAATTGAAGACGGTAGCTGAAATTCCATAGGATGAACATTACGTTTACGAAATCAAAATGGCCGCTCTATAAATTGCGTAGACACACAAAGAAATTCCCTCACATTTCACATCAATATTTTTCATATTATTTATTAGATTGGAAAGAAAAAGTAAACTTAAATATAAAGTCTGAAAAAAAAAGCAAAATTAAGTTATTAAGGGATTTAAATAACCAAAATTTACACTGGGATATAAATAACCAAATTTATTAAGGGATATAAATTTTGTGCATAGCACATGTTATAAGGCTCCGTAACACAAATTTTCAATGAATCGATGGATCAAAGAGCGTGGATTAGTTGAGGTTACTTACATATGACAAAATGCGGTGTTTTCAGTTTTGTAAGAAAAAATAAGTACTAAAAAAAATCTTCTCAAGATGGGAGACTGTCTATGGAAAATAAGCACAATTGTGTGGTCAATTCTGAGGCTATATTGGCTCTTTTTCGTAGCAATCCGGAAGCGTTTCTGTGCTCAGCATATCACGGGCGATACGCTCCATGAGTGTCTTCTACGGCCCAGCGTTTCAATAGAGATTCACTCGATGAGAATGTTTTATTTGATTTTTTTAATGTTACTATATGGCGTTACAATACCGCGAAATCTATATAGATAGATTATTTGGAGTGTTGACCTTGGTGATATGGGCTTGGATTTCAATTCTGGCTATCAGGAGGAGGGGGGAGTAATTTTTAAAAGCACATGCTGCGACGCGTCTTTTTAAATGTAAAGACATGATTTAAAAGGTGTACTTGCTTTTGGTTTACTTTTTTCTTTCTTGCTTGCTTCTTAGAAGTTCGAAGGATAATTTATGACCTTTTTATGGGGGTTAACCTTTTGGTAGCAGATGTTCTCAGCTGTTCATTTCATTCAGTCGGTTTTCATTTGTAGCGACAGCCATGGCAAAATGAATGTATTTATCTGATACTAAGATTTGCGAAATAATAAATGAATCAGACAGTAATGTTATCGAAAGTAATCCAAATCTGTACATAGACATTAAAGTAAATAAAAGGGGGGGGACTAAGATGTGCCCTTTGCTCAAAATCTTGCGTTAAGCGTCAGAATATGTATGTATGACGTTGACCTATGTATTGATTTTTTTTATAAATATACTACACAGCAAAATAAGTTTTATCTTTTATATAAATATATTCAATATAATGGAACATCATTACACCATGAAATTTATGTAACATATATAAATATATTTTGTATTTTCTTAAAAGTATGATTTTTTATGTAATTTTATGTATAAAACATTCAATTTTCGATTAAATCTTTTTTTCTTTTGTACGTAATAAGTTTAATGCATTTGAAATAATATATGTAAATACCAAAATATTTTAATAATTAGCCGATTTTAGAGGAATTTTTTTTACGAATTAGGCTTAATATCTAAAATCGTCTGGGTACACAGTGACACTCCGCGGAAAGAAGCCGCCGGTCCAGAGAAGCACTTCTTTTTTCTCCCTCCGGTAGCGAAAGGGTTAAGTGTGAACGAAACGCGGATACAATGCTACACTCCAGAGACAAAGGAACTGTAAAAACAGTGGAAAGGTGAATGGGATTCGGAAAAAGCAAAATACTCTTTCATCAAGACAATACACGGGTGCGCATATTTGGAGGCCAAAATCTTGGAATTAAAGTTCACATAATTACAACATCCGAAGTATTTGGCCCTAAATACCTTTTTTTTAGTTTCAAAATTAAAAAGTGGCTCGACAAACGACGGTTCACTTCGGACGAAGAGATCATGACCCAACAGATGCCTATTTTGAGGACCTTCCAAAATCTTACTTTTTAGATGACCTCTAAAAAGTTAGAGAAGCGCTTGGAAAATTTTATACAGCTGAAACGTGTTAATGCCGAGAAACAGGGCGAAAAAAATCTTTAAAATTATTTATTTTTCTATGTTTTTCTAAGGACTTATTGAACGAACCTCGTTACAATACAATGTTAAAACACGAAGGGCGGAAGTAAAACTTTTACACATCACTTAATGCATCCGAAAAGATACAATAATTAGAGAAATAATTAAATAATAATTCCACCGATCGCGTCAGCTAATCATCGTGTTTTCTCCCCCACCCCCTTACGCACTTCTCATGTTTGACCCGGAAACTCATTCCCTGTCATGGTTGCCAAAAGAAAGATCATTATCGCAAATGAGACTAATCAGGTGCGGATGACCATTACAGTCCTTCAGGGAACGACTCAATCAATTACCCCCTCCCGAAACTTCCACTTTCAGTTAATTTATTTCTGGTCTCGTAAAGGCAGCTAAATATTTAATTTCCCCTTCTGTATTAAAATAATTATGTAATGAATTGACTAGTTTTATTTCCTGCAAGAATTATTACGATTTAAGGTTTAAAATTCAGACTTTTATCTTTGAAATCTGTTTGAATTTAGTTTGTACCTTATTTAGGTACATAATTTTACTGCTGTCTTAATACTACTTGTACATGAATTTTTTGGTCAGGAAAGAGTCTATGTATATATATATATATATATTTACACTTTTCATTACCGCAAAGCATAATATCTCAAAATGATATACATCAATAAACCTGAAATTTTATAGGTATGCATAGAGACTATTCTTAGGATTTTGTATTGAGTATAAGATTTCTTATAACGCAATAAATTAAAATTATAATGAGTTTTTAAAGACAATTTTTGCGTTCAGAAGTCGAATACCAAAGCTTCTTTAGTAAGAGATATATTATCAAAATAATTGTCTATTCTTTATATATGTTTATACTTTATTTTATTCATTTAGTTTTACAAATTGTTCAATATATATATATATATATATTTGAGTTATCATATTTTGCGGAATTTCTTAATTTATGCTTATAATTCTGTAAAATGCGCTTTTGACTGTAAAATTAGACACTAACAAAGCTTTTATTGGGTGTGTTTTTTTAATTCGCAAGCACCATAAGATCATAAGACATGCATTTGTTGGCAAAATTTATATAAATTCAAAAATGTCTCTTCGAAGGTGTACTGCTACCTTATACTGTAATTGGTAAATAATTTTACATTATTGTGAATGTAATGATAAATTATCATTTTTATCGATATATGATTGTTTTTCAAAATAGAAAATGCAGCATCTGTTTCGTCCTGGCAAGTTTTATATAAAACAATCGTTTTTAGATAAGTCTACCATCATCTATTATAAGTTTGAGAACTATAAAAAGCGAACGTTAAAACATATGAAATACCTGCAATGAACTATTTCGAAGTTATAAATTGAGAAATTCAACTAGCATCACTAATCTACATGACAAGCAAAAGTATTTCTTATGGACATGAGTAGTTTCAGATGCTGAGTTGAATATTTTTAGAAGTTGCTTAAGAACACTTTTAGTAGCTAGTTATTGACTGGAGTTCAGATTATTTAACAACATTATATATATATATATATATATATATATATATTGACTGTCTATAATATATATATATATATATATATATAATGACTGTCTATAATATATATATATATGAATATTGTATATATTGAATATAGATACATAATGATATATATATATATATATATGAATATTGTCTGAACCTATATATATATATATAGGTTCAGACAATAACCTCCCTTACACTTGGACCTTACCTCGTCTTTTATTATTTTTATTTCTTCTAATAATATAATGTATATAGTAACTTTTCGAAAGTTCAATATAGTTAAAATGTACGAGATTTCAATTACAATACCAAAATGAAAAGAAGTCAAAATACAAAGTGTAACGTATAAAAATACAGAAAAATTCATATTAAATACAACTTTCAATCCCAAAGTAAGAATATTTACACATAGAATAAATAAAATAAAATTGTTCAAGACGATGGCTTGGAAATGAAAAAATACACTCATTTATTCGACAGAACTATTTTCATCTTTAGATTCTATGATTTATTAATTTTTCCACATCATAACAGCATGCGCTTAGCAAAAATATTCATTACATCTTGCACACGAATATTACTATATAACTATATTCAGTTTTAGATTAACTATAATATATAACTATACATAGTAACTATATGATTAACTATATAATGAATCTATATTAAATTTTAGATTTTTTGATTTAATAATTTTTCCATATCACAACAGCTTGCGCCTAGCAAAAATATTCAATACGTTTTGCATAGGAAATTTGCTACATAACTATACTCAATTTTAGATTATCCATATCATGTAATATAACTATATGATTAACAATATTATGTAATATAACAATATGATTAACTATAATATATAAAATAACTATATAATTAACTATACAATATGGCTATGTGATTAACTATACAATATGAATATGCGATTAACTATACAATATGGCTATATAATTAGCTATATGATATTACTATATTCAATTTTAGATTCTTTGATTTAGCTATTTCTTCACATCATAACAGCATGCGTATAACAAATATATTCATTACGTTTTGCAAGGGAAAACTTGCATCATTCTAATTTTCTTATTGGCTAATTATGCAAAACACCATTTTCGCTTATTTCACTAAATATAACTTTTTGCACGATTTAGAAGTCTTCGGGGTTATTTAAGACTTCGTATCGTTTTGAACTCATCGTTATTTGAAAGACTCCGAGCTTTAAAAACGAAACGATAGGATATCGTTATAGAGCACGTGCATCTGACAGAAGTAGAGCTTCGAAAGAAAGACAAATGCAACAGCTTCTATTCCAAAAAAGCAAGGACCCATGTGGTGACTGGGAATGACAGAATAGTCCCACTGTAGTTCATGTATGTCGTAAAAGGCGACTAAAATGGGTACCCAGCGTCTGGGGGTATAGCCGGGCACCCTGCCCCTGGGGATTATATCAGGGGACCTCAGGGACTTGCCTTCTTCAGGTAAGTACGGGCATCATGACCCCGAAGCATCCTAGTGATCTTTTTCTTTCCCATGTGGTTTACTGTTTTTGGTAAGCATGTGTGACGCACTCCTTAGATA
This sequence comes from Nephila pilipes, assembly GCA_019974015.1. Classification (NCBI taxonomy): domain Eukaryota; kingdom Metazoa; phylum Arthropoda; class Arachnida; order Araneae; family Nephilidae; genus Nephila; species Nephila pilipes. The sequence goes on along the minus strand of BMAW01006941.1, from coordinate 14,183 downwards.
CTTAGCGGTGGACATAATACTAAGGTGATACCTTAGATGCTAAGGTGATACCTTAGCGATACTTCTCTATTTTTGACCCTCCTTCTTGTCAACCACTTACCTTTTTTCTACTTCAAGTCTAGACCCCAGTTTAATCTTGTTTGGCGCAGCATAGCCATATTTGGCTCTTGCGCCAATAAACTTTACATTCACTCACACTCACTCCAAAAAAGCAAGAATGACTACATTCCTGAGTAGAATGTGACTGAAAGGGCAGACACTGTAAAAATCAAGGTCATCGTAATCCAGTTTTTGAGAGGAAAACAAATATTTTTAAAGCTTGCATCTAAAAGATCATTCCCACCAATGGCGTGTGAAAGACGATAGCAGAATGTGATTCGAAAAAAGGGAATTTATGTTCCAGAATCTTTTTTAAACAGCAAACACATTCATCTGAGTGAGAAATTTAGCTTTATTTCGAAATTGAAATAGAATCTATAAGTAAAATATATACAGGTAAATAATCCCTGCCTCATTTTACCTACGTGTGATATAATGATTAATAACCATGCTGCTTGTAATGCAAGAGATAAAATACTGCGCAGTGAAACAAATTTTGGAGATTTTCATTAATCATTCAATTAGACATCAATTATCGAATACCGGAAATATCCTGTTTACACAGATACATGTTATCCTATCTTATGGAGAAGCAATCAAGTTCGACAGACTTTATCTCCATTTTATTTTTCATACATCATGAATGCTTTACCGTATTATTATCTACCGTATACTTCCGTGAATTTTTGATTCTTTTTTCTGATATAAATTTTGAGGGTCAGCTTATATACAATCCGATATTTTGCCAAAAATATAGGTACGTTCATGTTAGAGACTCGCAAGCGATAAATTCCCAATTATAAATGCTGTGGTGATTCCATACAATTAATAAAAAATTATTGACAGAAGATGTGATTCATTATTAATAATGATCTAAAGAAGTAGATAAAAATTTTAGAAACTAAGCTGAAGTATTTTTTTGTAAATTTTTTTTTAAATATTGTTATTTAGGATGGGTGGCAGAAATAATAAATATGGGTCACGGGCGAGTTTTGAGTTAGGTGTGCTTCTTTTAAATTAAATTAAAATGCAAAACTTGAAAGTATTTGTAGAAAATTTGTACTTAGAGAAATGTAAATAAATAATACTTTAATTTTTTTTTAATTTTGTATTTATACTTTAATGCAATAAAAAAACTATTCTTTTTTCACATTTAAAATAATGGCTGTTTCTTAAAAGTAAAATAAAATGTACTTTTACATCATGAAATGTTTATTAAAACTATCACGGTTACGAAATAGTCCAACAACTAAGAAATATTTAGAAAAGTATTTATTAAAATAATTGTATTATACGAATGCTTGATGCAAGCGAATATATATGTAAAAAGATTTCCTAGTTGTTCCCAAAAATATGTTGGAGTTAATAAAATTATTGCAATAATTTTCATATTATATTTGAAATGAATATTATAAGGGTGGCTCAAAAAGTACTTGCATTTGAAGACAGTCGGCATCATTATTATAAATTATAACCCCTGCGTTCTGCCATCTGTTAAATGAAGCTAAAATAAATTTGACATTGATTCATCAGTTAGTTTCGATTTGGTAGTCATTTACTGCCAAATCAAAAATAGATTGCTGCCGCTTCGAGTTGTCACCATCGGTAAGACCCGAAAATCAAACAACAATCAAATCAATGGGTTTTTTCCGGCCAGTCTTTTTAAAAATAGGGGTAGAGAGTATTCTCTTTAGAGAAATTTTTGACGAAGAGTTACTGACGTGCTAAAGGCGTCATGATCACGAATACGAGTAACTGAGACTTAGACAACTATATAGTGAGTCTTAATGCTTATTAAAACCAAACCATTTTCGATGCTACGAGTGTGATCTCTTGCAATTTATAAGAACTTATTGACAGAACCTCGCACTATTGTTCCATCACCCATCGTAGCTGAGTGGTCATTGTTGCGAACGCATGTTTAACGTTGCTTCCGTCAAGTCGTAGGTTTGAATTTTGGTGCTCACATATTAAATCTGTAGAAACTACAAGCCCTCCCACTAGCAAGGTATGTAGGTGTCAGCTCAGGTTTTAGCCTAGTCACTCGATCGAGGCTAAAAATTGTAAGACCGTTGCCAATAATCCGCATGTTTCTTCTAAGTACGATGCTTATAAACAATCAATCGATATAATATTCCAAATGAAAATTAAATAAAATGCTTATAATATTGTCTGCTTTCTTTGCAACTCCAATGATTAATACGTGTCACAATTAGGATTTACCTAAGTTTGAGATAACTAATTTTCATTTAGATAAGGTTCTTTCTAATTTCAAAATAACCCAATTAAGATTTTACCTTTACGATAATAGTTTCTGTGATGATTTATTTAGAAAATATTAAACGTTTCTTAAAAATATATTGCCACTTTTGATGGCACCTTTTGGCAGAAATGCGTTATTGATTTATCTTTTGTCACCATCGCGAAACAGTTTACAGAAAATTAATTAAAACTCGTCCACTTTTTTTTCTGCTTGAAATTTCATTTTTTCTTGAAATCACATCAAAGAAAAAGCTTTTTAAGGTTTAATTTTGCATGAAAATTACCAACGGTTTTTTCGCAATCAATTAAAACTGTGTGAAGTATAAGAATTATGTTCCCGTCCATACATAATGGTGTCGAGTTTTTTATGAGGGTTCATTTTCACTCTTTTTTAAAGTATTTCTCCAAGACTTAACTCATTACAATAACTATAAATTTCTTTTTTGTTCCTCATATTTAGCCAAGGGCTTGAAAAGAAATATGAGTTATACTTCAAAAAGATGTAGTGCCCAATTCCGAGAAATTAAATCTTAACGAGCGGTGATATTTTCCGGACCATAAGAAATGATTCTGTAAGAAATGCTTATTTTACGCAAAATGTAGGAATAGAATGATCTTGAAAGCTACGAGTAATTGAGTTCTTTGCTTTGTATATGATTTTAATTTAATCAGACAATTCGACTGTATTTATTCAAAATGTTAAGCGATCGTCAAAAGTTAATTTTCCATAAAAGCTAGCAATTTTTATAGAAAAAGCCGTATCATACAAAACATACAATACCAAGAAAGTTTCGATTACATAAATTACCCATTTGTTACATGTATTTGTGATAAATTCATATCATTCACCTTTCTTTGACTGCTTTTTGATGTAAATAACTACCAGGACCAATTTGTTACCGAAATTGAAATTTTAAAAGAAATGCAAATTATATATTCAGGTTGAAAGGGAATTAATGAATCAATACGTGATCTCCATGATCATGGAACTGTAAGTAACAACATAATAATATATGCGTGTATGTCTGTATATGTGTGTGTCTGTGTATGTGTATGTGCATGTGTCTGTCTCTCTGTGTGTGTAAGTGTGTGTCTGTGTATGTGTGTGTGTATAAAGAATCTTAACTACAGAAAAGGAGTTAATGACTGAATGGGTTGATGTCCAGAGGTTGTTCCGTATACAATGAAGAGTCGGATTTTTTTCAAAATATGAGATTTAATTAAACAATATGCTATTTACAAAACCAAATTCAAATTATTGGGAAAGCATATTACATTAGGAACCATCTCATCGTACGTCTTAACATGATTTGCCCTTGCCTCTGAAGAGAAAGGTATGAACCCCTCAGATGAGGTTATAAAATAGAGTCTGATTCAGAGCGCACTATAGAGTAGAAAGGCTTAACAATTGTTTAACCCTTACATATATATATTTCTATATATATATATATCTTTGATTCATGTACATGAGGTTAACATAAATATTTAAAAAAAAAATGTAATACGGAATATTGTACTGTACAATTTATATATATGAATAAATTTTGAGTTGGACATACTATTTTTAACAATTATATGAATTTATTGCTAATATTAACAATTTTATGATCAAATATTTGCTTTAATACATATTGTATCCCTCCAATGTGGTTATTATTTCAGGACAAAATAATGAACAGCCGGGATGGTTTCAGGAACAAATATTATTTAATATTCGACACGTTCCACAACACAAGACAGGATAAAAACATATATAAAACACAGAATCACGAACATAACTTACTACATCATTCTGCTAAAAGTCTATCTCTTTCATCGTGCTTGCGCTTGTCTCCTAACCAAAAAGAACATGTGGCGTCATCTGGCTACCGTTTAATAGTAAATGGAAGGTAGCGCTAATATTACGGTGTTACAATATTATTTTCTGTTTTATATTACTGTATAAAATAATATCTGTAATTTTTGGAAAAAATTATGAATTTACATCTGACGTTGAATTGCATACTATGAATCTACATCTAATATGCTAATAAATTACAACTTAAATTTGATTTTTGGATTTTAAATCGTAGATATTTGATCAATAATTTTATAGTAATGTAGTATATGACAATGGAATTGCATTTAGTTTTCCTAAAATTAAAATATTCCTCCGGGTAAAAAGTAATATACGCATAGTATTATGTAGAGGCAAAATTTAACTTTTTTTCGCAATGGTACGTTAACTATTCAAAAGATTGAAACATTTTAAAATATTCAAGAAAGAGATATGATACAGATCGTCAGTACCGTATCACTTTTTTAGAAACTTAAATCTTAAGAAAACTTATTGAAAGTTCGTTCTAATTATGATTTTATACAAATTGATTAACTTTTATATTTACAAATTTGATCTCGTAACTATTAGAAAGATATTTTGAAAGTGATCTAACTTTGAAGAGATTGTATATTAATTATATATTACTCTTACAGACTTACAATTACCATAATACTTTTTAATCATTTAGAAGCAACAGTTTGCAATACTTTTTTTTTTTTTAAATTTAAGATTGCAAATGATGCTTTTACTTTAAGATTTGAACACTTTTTCATTTTATAAATAATATAGCTATATATATATATATATAAATATATATATATATATATGTGTGTGTGTGTGTGTATATGTAAAGAGAGAGAACCTGTGGATCCTGCTTTTTATGAGGCATTAAGTACATACAGTATTTATACTTTTAAACTTGAAGTTTGATCTTATTTTAAACTAGAAAATTAACTGATATTTCTACTGCTTAAAATGTACATTTTTCAATTCTTTTTTTTTTTTTTTTCATTTTATAATCCCTGAGTTGAACTGCCCAGGAAATGCCGATAAAGAATTTGTTATATCATATACCATATTATTAAAGCGTTCTTACCTTTAAAGTTAATTTAATATTACTCATAAGAATATTGTTGAAAATTATTTTGTGGTCATAAATGATTAGTTAAAAGAAGAAAACATAACTTAATTATTCAAATTAACATTTACATAATACAGCATCTTAATCAATATTTACAAAATATTTAATTTTGTGCATTGGATAAATTGTTATGTTATTGAATTATTGAAAGATAAAAAAATAAAAACTTGATAGTGTCTCTATTAACCAGGGGGAAAAGTAAATTATTCTAGAAATTAAATTATTTCATCACTTTGAGCATGAATAAAATTATTTTGGTTACATTTGTCTCCATTGACAATATACAGTAAGGAAAAAATTAAGATTTTGTGAGAGAAATTTTCTTAATGTGTTTCAAAAGAATTATTTTCTAACAATATCTGCTAGCTCTATAATAGTTCAATACCCTTATAATGATTATAAATAATGATTATTATGATTATTTGCACTTATTAACTAATTACAATTAAACCTTGCACAACTTAATAAATCAATTTAAATTGTGATAAACTCTTAATTAATTAAGGATACTCATGAAAACTGAAACAAAGTAAATGAACATACAATATCCAAGCCTATCACGTGTAGTTAATGTATTGCATTGAATGCAATAATGTGTAGGAAAAAAACAATGCATTGAAAAATGATTATCACAATTCTCCGATGGGATCATTGAAAATAACATATTTTCTACAAATATCTAAGAGTAAAACATTTAATAACATTGGTAGTAGCTATAGTAATTAATTATGTATGTGTATTAAATCAAGCAACATTTAATTTACGTAGAAATGCTGTGCAGGAGCTATTTTTATAAAACTGTGCTGAATTTTTTTTATCATCCTTATGAATCATGAAATTTAGTATTAATTGTATATGTATGTATTAATTTTTTGTTTTATGCATATTTTTATAACTCAGAAACATTATATTAAAAAAACTTTTTTTAAAAAAAAAATTCTTTTAATATTCTTATGATTTGAAAAGAATTGATTGTATCATATTTTATATAAATATCCTGCCATAAAAACTACCTCTCGTTTTTAAACTAAAATCCATAGTTCATTTTAATTTTAGCTCTCTCAAATCTAGCACGAAGGACAGTGAAAGATAAATGGATAATTTTATACATTAGAAATGCTTTTAGAATACATACATACTTTTAGAATTTGTTCATTATTTAAATTAATGAACAAAATCTTTTATTTCTAAAAGTTCTTTCGATTTTAAAACAAAATTCCAATTTCAGCTTAAAATACTTCACACTTTCTAATTCTCAAATTTAAATTTTGAGAGTGTGAAGTAAAAGTTAATTTAAACTAAATTTATTCTAACATTTTGCACAAGAAAAATAGGATGAATCTACTCGTAACATAAAGTTATAAATAAAAATGTATTATAAACAAAATTCTTGGATTAAACTTGGTGCAATTTTCGAACTAAAGCAGAAAATTCCTATAGCGCCAAAACTAAAAATTAACTGCTCCTACTTTTAAAAAGGTGTTTTTAAGTAGTTTCTAGTAACTCTCAATTTAAGCAGTTCTTTTTCAATGCTTAAAGTCACGCTTGAATGAAGAATACGAGACAGTTTCTCTGCATGGTATATTCCTTTCTGTTTTGAGTTGATAAGAGAACTTCAATAAGTATAAAAATGAAATACATTTTTTGTAACTACAATTTGTTATTGCAGCCTTTCATTATTGTTCTACTAAGATAATATGTCATGTATAGTATAAAAACTTTAAAAATGTGTAATGTTTCGAATGGGGGGGGCTTTAAATCATAAAGACTTGTAGCGAATTATTTTTATGATTGTTTGAAGTTTTAATGGTATTTAAATATGAATAATTTTAATATTTAAGCACTTCCATTAGAGAAAAGTTCTATATTGCTAAATATTTTTAAACTAAGTACTATCCTACATCACACATTTCAATGTAACTATGTTTTTCACATGCATTTACAAAACTCTAAGATTTAGAATAATCACAAATAAATGTGACAAGTACACACGCATGCATATATATATATATATATATATATATATATATACATGTATATTCCCTCACCAAATTTCCACATCATCCTAAGACAATCCACAATACAAGCAAGCTTACAATTATTTTAATTCTAAATTATTAAATTAATAGCTTTGTTAGTGACCACGGTGGTGTAGAGGTTAGCATGTCTTATTACGAGCACTGCCAACCCAGGTTCGATTCCCGATGGCTTCGGATTCAATAGCCGGTCCTGGGCGAATGCTGTCTTTAAGTCTTCCAGGGACGATGGATGAGTAAAGAGTTTGCTTGCGAAGGCTACACGAACGCAGATGGGATCCGTCTGATGTTACTTCTAGGAACCAGCAGACTTTAACTAACTAACCTTGGCTTACAACAGTTTTAATAATCGATGGGTTGTTACAAGCGTCTGTTTTTAACTGAAAAGCATCATGAGGGCTATTGGCAGAATACCCAAGATGACCGAGCTCACCCAAACCGCTTCTCTGGCAGACAATTAGCCTTCAGTATCAGCATTTACTTTCAAAAAGATTTTTTTTTACAGTACATGTTGGAACAAAGATCAAATGCTATTACATATTTTCGAAATTCTAAAATAGTAAAAGCTTATAATGTTTTCACTAAGTGTGGTATCATATTTTTTGTACTTCCCATTTTTCATTTTTAATTATTCATTTATTTATTTCGAATGCATGTTAATGTGTATTCCATTGACGTCACGACTTAATGCTAACAGTGTATGCTGGCTCTCTGACTCTTCCCCACAGCCAGTATTCCCTTTGGGGGTTGGCTCCAGCCTTGGTGCGTGGTATGCAAGCATAATGAAAATTAATATATTCAGAAATAGAACCGGAAACTATTGTGAATTTTTTTATGACTAAGTTTACTTGCCGACGGACCTCGTAATTTTTAATCTCGGTAAATTCTTGACAACGATACTTAAGCTCTGTTACCTTCTTCTCTAAACTTCTTTTCCGTGCCAAAGGGGGTGGGGAACTGGGACTACAACCAGATTTAACGTGCATAAACCTCTCTACACGTCGGATGTTTAGAAGTATCAGGCCTCCAATCCACGACTTAAGAAAAAAAGCGCCAGGCGCAATCCCATGATCATGACTACTAGGCTACCAGACCACGAGTTGTTGTAAACAAAAATATATTAGGTATCAATATAGACTTTGCTTTGCAGCGAGCCTTCGATTGTCCAATTATAATTCAGCACTATCTAGCGGTTGTCGGGTGGTTTAAATGTTCCTTTTATCGGTACGTCGTTCAACTCAGAACTCCTATTTCAGTTGGGAGCCGGAAAGAATTAATCAGTTAGTTGATCGATAAATTAAAGATTATTTTATTTGTGGGAAATCGAGAAAAAGACGGTTTTGGCTACCTACGATTATCCTGAACAGATTACAGTCATTAATCAACAAACAAACTTATAAACAATTAAATGCACAGCTGCAATAGGATGTGTTAGTTACGTAGTTTTTCAATTGTTAACTCTGATAACGGCAGGTTTCAATTTGTGTGTGGTGAAAGAATATACAAAGAATTGTCCCAATTAAATAAATTTAAATTCAAACATCAAATTTAAATATTTGATGTTTGTCAACATTAGAGCATGCATTTACGTTTGTTAAAGCAGGTACAAGTAGATGATATCCGAGTTGTAACCATTTAAGTTAATCTAAGCTTTTGATTTTTCAACAAGGAGCATGCGAGCTAAATGTTTGAAATTAATGCTAAGTTAGTCACTAATATAACTATAAATATTCTGCTTTAAAGAAAACAAACCGCTGATGACATATTTTAGTTTATTTTATCATCAATGAGAACTGCTCAGTCAGATTCTTACTGGTGCATAATAACTCAAAAATGGCTAAAAGAAAACGACATGCCAAAGGCTTAGATACGTTAGAAACTGAAAGCATCACTTTTAAATAACAGTGAATCATTATTTTTTAAAACGAGAAAAATATTTTTAAGGAAGCTGATGTTTGAAACCAAAACCAGAAGAAAAAAGCCAAAATCAATCCAGCACTTTGATGTTAGATATTGAATTTCGAAATTGAGTAGATGTAATCTGTAATAAAATGAAAATCACTTGAACATTACGTTTTGAGAAAATATCTTTCGTATTGCGATAGTACTGACAGATCTAAGATTTCTTTCATTAAAAAAACACCTTTCATCTTGTTCTCTGGTATACATCACGAATAATAAATTTCACCGGTAGAAACCGGAAGATTTTTGAGCATGGGTTTTCCTTCAAACTTCACATTTTACGTGGCACGATTTTTAATACTTAAAATTTTAAGAGCAAAGGGGAACGTTGTGTCAAATTGAATTTATTCAATAATTAGTTTTAATATTTTATTTTATTATTTAATACTTATTAAATTTATCATCTAAAATAAATAAGTGTAAAAGTTATAACTTTATTAAGTATTATATTAATTAAACTACATGTAATTAAAATTAAAGCAAACGATAAATTATTAAATTGAATATTATATAATTTACATGTAATTAAAATAAAAGCAAACGATAAATATTACAAAAACGACAGATTTGGCAACCATTTGACAACTTGGCGAGATATATCGCGCCAAATGTAATTATTAAAATAATTAGTTTTAATCAATTAATTTTTATTAATTATAGTTAAATTATCATATTGTCATTCAAAACAATCGTGTGCAGAAAATTTCAGCTCAAATGAGCGATTTAAAGTATAAGAAGAAAGGTTGTAAAGTTTTGACCTAGACATACAATGTGAGTTTAAAAAAAACCCGTTAAAACGAAGAAAGATACAGAAAATATCGACAAAGAAGTGAAATAAAATTTAAGGCTTTTTAATACGCTTCTCTGGAAGAATATAAGTAGGTAAAACAATCAGAATTTCATTAATATAGTTTGTACATATTGATGAATACCCTTCAGAAACGTACACTTTTTAGATAAGCACGAAAATCATGATATCGATGTATCCCAGAAATCTTTTTCTTTCGCATGGAGTTTTCCGTCAGAGGGAAACACGAGTGTGTCCCCTCAAGATACGTAAGTGATCCTTCTCAAATTTCAACCTCCCATTTTGGCAACAATTTTTTTTTTCTATTATTTCCAAACGTCTATAACCTCTGTGAGCCCAGTCTGGCACAGCGTAACTATATCTCACTCATCGGCAGCTTAATTCTACCATTACTCACTTACTCACATTGACGAGTAATGTAATAATATTTTAATATTACATAAAAATTGATCAAGGTTTTGTTTATATTTTTTAGTATAATAAAAACTATGAATTGCATTTAAGGTATCCGCCAACCTTCGAAGAGGAGTTTATTAAATATTTGAAAAAAATAATTTTTTATATGAATTATACTATAGGATATGGTTAAAAACTTAAAATAAAATATAAAATCAGCATACATTTAAATTTTTTTAAATATTTTAGCTCAAAAGATACATGAAAATAGCAGTAAAATGACACTTGTGAAAAACACCAAAACTAAAATTTAAATAAAGGTATTTCAATTTTGTAAATTTTATTATGATGAATTGAATCTAATTCAGAATTTGTGCTTTTCTCATAATTACATCCTTGATAATTAAATTTTTATAGGAAATCGTGCTTTAACACATGCAGAACAACCGTAAAAATTTGTGATAATGTATTACTTCTATCAACAATAAAATGCAAGATAATAGAGTTATAGCAATAGGAGAGGTTCATATTCTAAGTTCTCTTTCATAGAGTATTCCATGAACGTTTCAAAACATTACATAAATAACTTTTTTCAATATGATGTTTTAAGCTGAAGCAAAATATGAAAATCTTGATTTGGAGAAAAAGCTAATGATACATTTCAACCCAGAACCTTAACTAATTAATTAAAAATTTAACATTAAAAGGCCTCTGATGTGTAAACTGCATTATCTGTATTACTTAAACAAGTCATATTTTTCTTCCTGAAGGCCCTTAAAACTTTCCTACGCTTACATACAACAGATGTTGCACTGCACTTCGAATCCCTGATTCGATTGTTATCCAACCTTTCGTTTCCATTTACAGTGTGCAGGATTACAGCCAGGATTTTCAATGTGCAGCTCATATTAGACTTTTAAGCAGCCTTGATGTCCTTCGTTAAATTATCTAATTGCATTATATGCACCCAATTTCCCAGTTTTCAAACAAACGAAAACTTTTTGTACTCTTTGTCATATTGCATCATTAAAAGATTGATTGGCATTTTGGATCTAGGGAAGTTCATCTTGTATGTTGGAAGATATTTTCATGGCGATATTACGTAAAGTATCAATGTAAACAAACATTAAAAGTTTATTTCCGGTAACAGAAAGCTACTTCCAGTTCCAAAAAATGGACACAGACTATTATTAAAATGCTTATAATTCAAGTTCTTAGTAAGATAGAAAAAAATTAAAATTATTCTAGAACGCCAAGAAATCAGGCTTTAATAATAGTCTGTAAATTAAAAATCGACATTTTGCCCAAAAATCGCGTTTTAAAGATCGGCAGATACCTTAACATAAATGATTTACATATTAAAATATAATTTTATTGCTTAGGGTTAAAAATTAATTTTAGCCTTTAAGGTTATTATTTTGCATTAATTTTAAAATTTTAATAAAAAATTTTAAAAAAAAAAAAAAAAAAGAAAAGCTGTATGACAGTGTTTCCAATTTATAATCAACTATTCAGAATTAATTTTAAATATCCATATCTAAGGCAAAACAATTTTTTAAGAAGAAAACAGATTTTGCTTCTAAGATCTTCATTATATTTCTTCGATATGAATATGGAAAATGGTGTAACTTTAGGAAATCAAAGTATAAAAGGAAGATTTATAATATATTTAAAATAATATTTCGTAGCAATGTTTCTTATTTACTATACTTATATATAATGAAATATTATGTGAAGTTTCACTTGGAACGTATATAAGAATATTCGATGGTAAATAGGAATGAGAGAAGCAATGCATTTCATTACCAAAATTAAGGTGATAGTACGCCTTCATAGCACAATTTTTTGTCCAAATATTCAAAATAATATATACAAAAAAAAATAATTATTAATTATTTGATATTTGTTTTCGTATAAATATACAATCTAATATTTTTGAAAATTTGTTTTAGTTTTGTTTTTATCTTATTTAGAAACTGAGTTACAGCTGTTAATTTAATTTTACTGGATCATGAATTTCTCTGAGCAGAGAAACTCTAAAAATGGCATTTTTCATTAGTGCAAAACACAATGTATGAACCTGAGATATTATTTATATATAGTTAAAATACTTATACGTAGAATAAACTATTCTTGAGACTTTATATTGAGTAGGATTTTTTTTATTTTGCTATAAAGTGAAACTTGTAGTGACTTTTAAAGAACATTTCAATGTTCAGAACTCAAACTATTATAGTGTTTTACGTAAGGACCATATTATCCAAATAATATTCTATTTCCTAGATAAGATTATATTCTATATTATTCACTTAAAAATGTCAACATATTCTTTTTTCTTTTTAGTTACCCTGTTTTATGGATAGTCTTAATTTTTGCTCATTTTTGTATAAAATACCCTTTTGCAGTAAGATTATACACTAACAAACTTTCCTTGGGTGTTTTTTTTTTTAATTTTAAAGTCCCATCAGGTCATAAATTATACACTTGTTGGATAAATTTAAATTAATTCAAAATATTTTAATAGAAGATTTACGGTTATCTTCACCTTCTTTCACTTATGGCACGTAATAAATAATATTGTAGTATCTAATTTGTTAGTTTTTCTCTTTCAAATAATATTCATGTATAAAAAATATGAAATTAACTATCACCAATTTTTTTGCATTTATATTTTTCCAATGTATTATAATTAAAATATTTATTATTACTATACCACTCTGAAATAATGTATAATAAAGCAATACTTCCCGTGAATAGGTAGAGACAATTATATATTATTTAAGGTTCTAATCCTAATGAATATAAATTCTGCAGTATTTTCGAAGTACCAGCATTTTGATTTGAGCGAGCAATGTCCTGGCATGTATTTCAGAATAACATGCAACGAACTATAAAAAAATAATTCAAAAGTCTTAATTGTCATCAGTTAAACTTAAAATTCAATTATTAATATAGAAATATATATCAAAAACTTCTTTGTTTTTAGATCATTAAAATACCACAATAACAAGCAACTTAATGAACAGAAGCCTAATTAATTAATCTAATGACGTCTTAAATTGAAACACCATCAAGGAAAGCTAATACAAAAAAAGATATTTAATGTACGTAAACAATATGGTGTGAAGACAAAACGATTTAATTTACGAGCAGTTTGGGGGACTTACAGGGATTCAAAATTAGTAGAAACAGCTGTCAACCCTGGCTGCTAAAAGGCCTTGACGAGGTTAGGCAAGGAGTCAAACTGGGCTTGGATGACAGAAACGGGTAACTCATTCTATACTGCTTCAAGTCTGTGCCATTCTTCATCAACCGAATAAACTAGACAGGGGAAACAGGTCAAACTTTCAACAATCCAACACCAGATTTTTTTGAAGGGGTGACAGCTCTGGAGACCTTGCAGGCCAGGGCAAATTTCGAATACTTTGTGTATCGAGGAAGGTCAGAAAACGTCGTGCAACATGTGGTCTTGCATTATCTTGTTGGATGATGGAGTCTGGCAGGGCTCGAAAATAGAGCAAAACCACTGGATGAGAGATGTCCGAAATGTAACGATTTGCGTTCAAATTACCGTCAATCCTAACTAGAGATGTATCCAATCCATATATCCATCATCCAATCCATATATGTAGAGATGTATCCAATCCATATATGTAGAGA
>BMAW01006936.1:542571-590048 GCA_019974015.1 Nephila pilipes | reverse complement strand
TGTGTGTGTGTGTGTGTGTGTGTGTGTATGTGTGTGCGTGCATGCGTGTGTGTGTGTGATATCGCCGCTAAAACTATACTAACACTCGATAATACTGCACTTCCGCGATTCCTAACGTGCCAGATCTAAAAGGTGAGAAATTAAAAACATGTGAAAGTAGAAAATTATTTTCAAAAGTTTTTCACATCTGATATTGTAAACTAATTCCCTTTGAATTATTATCTTTATAATCAATGTTGTACAGCTGTGATGAAATTATTAAAGCCAAGCCTTTCTTTTTCGACTGTGCATTGCAATTTACGAATTTTTTAGTTTCTTGTATTTCTATCATGCAAATTCATTGAACCCTATAAATCTTAAGCTCTGCGAAAAAATATGCGCGAACATCGCGAACTTCGTAATTTATGTGGCAGAGGTTACATTTGCGTTCAGCTGGAATGATTATTTGACTTTAAAAACTATAAACTCCGCTGCCGCGGCTCTAAAAAAACATACGTTTCTACTTTTCTATGTATGAAGCAGAGAAAGAAACTCATTTTAAATTATGCGAATGTAATACACACCGATGACCCGATGAGTCGCTGCTTGACCTTTCTTCATTTGGTGAAAGGTCGCTGCACTTCAACGCAGAAAAAATGCCTCCAGTAAAAAGAATGTAAACTACAGAAATATTCGAGGCCTATCCTTATGGATTTAGAGCCTCAAAAATGTTATAAATATCCGTGGCATATTTTTACTTATGCAAATGATGTCAAAGAAAATAAATAGATCAACTTATCTTTTGAACAGTAAGCGTTTATCAAAAGATTTTAAGAAAGCTCGTACGCTTAATGTGTATTCAAGTATATCTGTATGCTTAACCTGTATGCTCCCAAAAAGAATGTAACGAATTGGTACCGTTTTTAAAATTAAGAGCCATAGTGACACAATAAATAATCCATCAAGAAATATTTAACCATTTTATTTTTCGAATATGCAAAATCCAAATAATTTCTCAAATAGAGTGTTGGCTTAATCTCGGCCTTAACTAAATATTCTCGAGGCTCCAAGTCCTCCTATTTACGCGGTGTGGAATTTTAGAGAGGGAGGTACCAGCTCAAGTGCAGTCCTCATCATGTGACTGAGGTTCAAAATTATGAGTCCCGTCGTCAATAGCCTTTGTATTGCTTTTAAGTGCAACGTTCATAAACAATTAATCAATTAACCAAATATTATTTTTGTGATCTCTAATTAGTTTAAATAATCCAAGCAGTAGGTTCGAGGACGTTATTGGATATGAGTCCAGTAGACTTCTAGTAACATGTATACACTCTTTTAGTAACAGGCATACACTAGACAAGTGTACGCCCTTAGAATATCACTTCACAATTTCTCACCCTCATTTAATGGGCCTGTCAATCTCGCTAATTCCTCTACTATATTATATATATATAGTTTCACTGAAAAATAATTTAGTTTCCTAATTTTTCCAATTCTCCGTCTTAAAAGTAGTGTTCACTCTTATTTTCTAATACAATTATACAATTCCAAATTATCTTTTAATTTATGTGGTCTCGCGGTCGTAAAAATTTGCTGAACATACAGTTCTCACGATTGGAGACCTGTAGAAATAACCCCTACTAGGCTGTTGGAGGTCATTTAAATCACTCAGAATCCGTACGCCTTATACCATGTGTTTTATTACGTGAAAGGGGGAAATCCATTTTATAAATCGAATGCAAGGAAAAATTCTCTCTCTTCTGATCTCTTCTCCGCTCTTGTGCTTGTAAATCAAGGCAGAGTTGTATCTCCAGCCATATGGATATTTTCTCTCTCTTAGCTAAAGTGGAAAAAACAATAACAAAATTTGAACTTCTCGACTGATTTTACTTTATTAATAAAATTTTTAAAAATATATATATCTCCAATCTCTCTATCTAATTGGTTTCCTATTCACTACATTCCTTATATAGTAAATGCTAATGAATATAAGTCACTGTTCCTTCACAAGGCGAGAATTGAAATTCAAATAACTAATAAAGTAGGTCCAGAGGTTAGCTAAAGGGAAATGTGCGTGGGAACCCGCAACATGTTTGGTGAAATTTACAACTCAAAACCTTTTCCAATGTTCAGAATGTATAAAAGTGAATATAAAATTTATTTACTTATCATCGTTGAAGATTATTTGTAAAACACATGAACCTCTCATTTAAATGAATAACATAGTCATTTTATACAAACAATGAATAATAATTGTTAATAAAATATTCTGTATTTAAAAATGTTGGGAAGACATCACAAAGAATTTGATATTTAATTTTAGGTAAACGTAAGAGAAAAGGTTATATAATTGGTAACAATTTTCAAATAGAAAAATGCTCTAATTACTATCTTTCTATCAGTAATAATACATCGAGAAATCAATATATTTTATTATATACCCTAATTTCTCATATTGTATGTTTTTTTGTTCATATCCATCAATTTTCCCCCTGTATAAACTATGTTTCATTTTTATCCTTTAATACTATATTATATTTATAAAAGTATATTAATATTTATACTTCAATATGTAAAATAGTTTTAAGAAAAAAAAATTGCATTTTTACTTAACATTTCTAAAATTTAAGGACGCAGTATGGTGAATGGTTATTTGTAATATACATTGAACTAAAGTATATGAGAGTAGTACAAAAAATACCTATTTTTGACGGCAGGGAAATTGATGTTACCATTGAGTGTTGTCAACTGTCAAACAGCTCTAAAACAAATTTGACACTGATCCATTAGGTTTTTTTTATTATTATTTTGATTTGGGAGTCGTTTGCTACCACATTAGAATTTGATTGCTACTTCATTGAGTTGTCACCATTGATCAGATCCGGTTATATCATTATACGCTAGAAACGAAAGCAACCATCAAAACAATGGGCTACTCTAATGAATATGCTCCTAAAAAGGTGGGGAAGGTCTCATCGAACGGAAAAATTATGGTTACAATTGTGTGGGATGCGAAAAGTGCCATACTAATGGTCTTAGAAATAGGGAAAACGATCAAGGGATAATAACACATCGATCAATAACTCCCGAGTCTAAAATTGAAAACAACATTTTTTTTGCAAAAATTTTTTTTATTCATCAACATAACACCTTTTGTTAATCACCTTTTAGGGTGATACAATCGTTCCAACGCTTTTCCAAATCTTTTTTTTTTTTTTTTTCCAAAATCTTTTGTTGGTGAGTAAATGCTGATAAACAGCTTTCTGAATCAATCGACTCGTTGCTGTTTTTGTTCCATCGAAAGCAATCGCGGCACCCACTTGGCAAAAACCTTTTTCACTTCACTTCAAAAAACCTTTTTCCTGGTCCGATCGACTTAAAATTTTGACACGTTTCAAGCAAAGGTTAGTACTCTAGAAAGACCTGGTTACTGGTTTACTACGAACGCCATCTCTGGGTTAGTCTCGGGAGTTATTGATCGATGTGTTACTACAGTGAATAATCCATTCCCATTTCCCATACTTCCATATATTCCTTATTTTCAATTTTAAATCCGGGTACTTTTTGAATAGAGGAAAAATTTTCGTAACTGAGAACTTTCGCTTAATTCTGGTTAATTAATAATAAATCGGTGTTATTCTATAACTAATCACTTGACTCATAGACTATGAATTCACAATAAGAGTATACTTATATTTCTTTTATTTACTTCAAACAATTTGGCGTAACTTTAGAGAAGTATTAGAGTATTTCAATTAAAAAATAAGGAAGTGGTAAAAATGAGCTTTTGCACTCTTGGCAAATGTTACCGCAAATAACCTCAGTGCAGTAGTTGAATTTTGTCATTCTGCGTTTCTTAGGTGGACACATTCCGCCTTTGCTTACCACACTTTAAATCGTGTCTTCTATAAGCTTTTTAATATTCAAAATATCTTCAGTATTTATTTTGATTGAACATTGCAAAGATCTGCACGTTATGATAAAACATTAAGCTATTAAACGATAATTACAGCAAACCTCAAAAAGCAACAGTTGTGCTTATGGTCTTCGTACCGTGAGATCGGAGGGGCATTAAATTCCCGCTGACCTGATTCATGACACCTGTCATTAATTACAAATCTCTGGATTCTAACCTAAAAGCAAAAGTAATCCATCAACGAGTGATCGGGTGTCTCGGGGCGACATTCAACCTCAAAGTGTGGTGCGAAATCCTAGTTCATGAACTGCAGGGCTTCATTTTCTGAAAGCACTTCGGTTCCGATTCCGAAAAGTTTTCGTTTGTTTTTCCGTTTGCCTACTTGTTTGACTTCAGAGCTTCTTTCAAACCGCATCGAACAGTGCCCAGTCATTGCTCTCAGTCGATGACTTTCCCGGATTTGTTTTATTTACATCTGTTATGATTAGTATGAGTCATGACAAAGATAGGTGATAAGTGAATTATCACTATGGTAACAAAATGTCAAATAAGTCTAGAAATTATAACTAGAAATATATATTTATATCTAGAAATAATAATATATCTAGAAATTTAAAAAAAATGTGAGAGATTATCGTAAAGTGTTTTAATTAATACATATACTGAGAAATAATCGAGATATCTGGATAAAATTTCTTCCGCATAATAATTGATCCTTATGAACATAATTTAGTAAATTACAGCTTTCATTTTTTTTTTGTTTTTTGTTTTATGAAGCTATAGATTGAAGTAATCTGCTGGATGGAAAATAGATAAGAGTTCAATTTGATGAATTCTACAATGACGGACTTCGGAGAATCAAGTAACTCTGTAGAGTGAATATATTGAGAAATGATAAGAATAATGGATAAAAACCAAATCTCGATTATTTCTAGTAATAATTAAAACTGTACGATATCTCGGGATAATAGTCAAAACTTTACGAACCTCTGGGTGACGAGGGCTTCCTAAAACTTCTGCCATATTTGTCATTTCTATTTGAAATTAGAGAATAAATATTATGGAGTTTATTATAATTATTACTGTTATTTACAGAATTAATGATAACAATTTAAAGTTTAAATTCGCAATTTACCTGCAAGCCGTTGAAATTGCATAGCAATCCCTAATACTGTATATCATACAGATATTGCGAAGTATAGCTATTGCAACTAGTAAATTGGTTAACAGGTATTGCAATCCCTATTAGTTATGGAATAGAGGGGATATCATTATTACTAAGAAATAACTAAGATATTTAGATAAAACAATTCTGCTAATTAATTGATCATTATGAACATAATGTTGTTCATTTATTTGGTTTGGTAATTTTTTAACTATTATTTAAATAATTGAGACGAAAATGTAATTTTTATTGGTTATTCTTAAGACTACTTAGTCACCCTGCAGAGTTATACATTTCTTCCAGAGTTTCTCGATCTTTTGAAGGCCGTCAAGTCTCAGCAAATTGAAATAACCTTCTTCATACAGCGGATTGCTCCAATGTACGGCTTCCTGAAATAAAATAAATTAACACGAATAGCTGTAATTTATAACGTTATGTACATAAGGATCTATTAACATGCGGAATAAATTTTATCCATTGTTATTTTAATTATTCTTTGTGATTATTAAAAAAATCGATTTTCTATCGTATATGGCTATTATAATATTTTGACATTTTTACCGATAAGCCAGTCAATCAATATTTTAATCTAACGACTATATGATTTATTGGTATTATATAATATAACCTTTATTAACGATAAAGAAATTAACTGGTATTGCAATCCTTAATGGCTGTATAGTGTATAGCCATTACATAATATAGCTATTATTAACGGTAAACCGTTAACGCATGATATGTACGTATCAAGGACTCAAAAAATCTTGGAATTATCACAAAAGAGGGCAATTTAATAAAGAGTCTCAAGAGACGAGAAAGAAACACTCTTTCTTTATTTCACTGCCATTTAAGTTAATCTTCTTTGAATCCATATTATATTTTTTTTCACTTGAGAAAAAAATTAAAAAGAACACAAAAACACACAGTGATAAACGTCTCCAAACAACGGGATTCTTTTGTACGATTTAAGAACTGGGAAAGAAAGATATACTCTTGTATATCAAAGCCTTACATCTTTGCACTTTTGAATAAGTCATTAGGATTTTAAATAAATAATGCACGACGAATAAAAAAGAAAAGAGAAACTGTTTTTTAGAGGCCGCAATGCGTCAGATAACGTCTTACAGCAAACAGTGAAAAGGGCAAGTGCGTCTTAGAACACCGGATTAGCGTTGAAGATCATAATTGATATTCACGGAGTAAACAGATGCTCGTCCTCGCATCGCAGGGCGCCAAGAAAGTGGAAAATTACCCGGAGTTCTAATCGCCGTCAAACCCGTCACCTCTGCTTGGGTTAAGCAGCTCATCGAAAGGGAAATGGGCGAAAAAAATTGCTCTTTTTCGGAAATCACCGGGAAAGATTTGTTTCTGATGGCTAGGTCATTCCACTTTCGATACAGCAAAGCGAAACACACAGGATCCGCACCCAATATATAAATCCTGAGGGGAATCTTATGGATAGAGATGAATTGCATTTTTAAGGATATTTGTTGTCTGAATATATGAATGTCATTAAGGGTACATTCCATTTGTGAAATATTCGAAATATTTCTATTTTGACTTCCTCATAAAAAATTTATATTAATCTGGAGTTTGAAATCTTCCAATATTCGAAATAGTAATAAATATGTCGAGAGTAAGAATCCGAGTAAATTTATAAATATGTAAAAAAAAAAAAAAAAACCGCGTGTCGAATTTATATATTATAGTTTTAGAATTTAATTTATGACAAAATAGTTACTCATGAATAAAAAAAAAGATTTTTTTTAACTATTGTTCTAAAAAAATAATAAGTGATTTTTTCATCAAAAATTTAAGGATCAAATTGAAAATCGCAAGAGTTCGAGGAAATGATAATATTTCGATAATGAAATTTATTCTCAGTGAATATCATAAAAAACTACCCAACATTCATGGAAATTTTTAAAAAAATGCTATTAAAATTCCAATTTATTGATTATATTTTTTTTTCAGTGCTGTAGACGAGTTTTGTTTTGATCTTCATATTTTTCATGGAAAAAAATTAATACTTAAATAAAAATGTCCCTATTGTTTGAAAAAATGTGTACGTAGTTATGCTAATAATTATTTTTTTTTAAAAAAAAATTCAATTTATTTAATAGTTCTTTATTTTACAACTACACTACTGCCAATAAAAATTGTTACATCAAGAAGAAATGCAAATAACAAAATGGTATTTATTGAACAAATATATTATACTAGAAACAACAAACGATTAAATTTTCAAGAATTTTGAAAGAACAGATCCGGAGAAATCAGTACCCAGAACAACTACCTCTGACAGCAATAACGGCTCTCTTACGTCTGGGCATTGAGTCAAATAGAGATTGGATGACATGTACAGGCTCAGCTGCCCAGAAGTTTCAACACGACGCTACAGTTCATCGACTGCAGTGGCTGGTGTATGGTGACGAACTAGTCACTCGGTAACCATTAACCAGACGTTTTCTATTGATGAGAGATCTGGAGAATGTGCTGGTCAGGAGAACAGCCGAACATTTTCTGATCAAGGAAGATGCGTGTAATAATGGCAATATACCGTCGTGCATTATTCTGCTGAAACATAGAAGAAATCAATGAAAGGGTAGAACCACGGTCCTTAACACGCTTGAAATGTAACGGACACTGTTCAAAGTGCCGTCAATGCAAACAAGAGGTGACCGAGACGTGTATCAAATGGCATCCCATCCCATCAATCTAGGTTATGGGCCAGTATGACAATGTCTAATACACACTGGAAATGTGCATTCTCCTCGATGCCTCCATATGCGGATGAGGGCATCATGATGGATTCGTTTGGAAAGAAGACGTCACGCCATTGCTGCGTCCAGGTTCGTAATTGATCACACCATTGAAGGCTCTCTTGTCTGTGATGTAGCATCAAAGGTAGCTGAAGCCACGGTCACCGAGTTGACAGTCCATTCTGCTGCAAATAACGTCTAACTGATCATGCAGACACTTGTTGTCTTGCAAACGATTCCATTTCTTGACCCAGAACTAGCGACAGGCAGTACGATTTATTAAGGCTATGGGTAGCATGTTTGTCTACTCGATTGTTAATGATAGCGGAGCTTGAGATCCTGCATGGAATTCCGTA
This sequence comes from Nephila pilipes, assembly GCA_019974015.1. Taxonomy (NCBI): domain Eukaryota; kingdom Metazoa; phylum Arthropoda; class Arachnida; order Araneae; family Nephilidae; genus Nephila; species Nephila pilipes. Next base: position 581,870 of record BMAW01006936.1, on the reverse strand, counting down.
TGATCATCCTGAACCCATCGATTCCATATTCTGCAGACATTCATGCGGTCTCGACCGGCGCGAGCAGCAATACTGCGATACAATTAACTGCAATCCATGTAGGCTATAATTCGACCTCTATCAAAGTCAAAAATGTACTGGTAAGTATGTCTCCTTCTTACACGAGTCATCACAAATTTTCACCATGCAACAAAGTTCAAATGCAATTTGTGTATGAGAAATCTGCTGCACAATTTTTTCATTTAAATACATTGTAGGTGTCGCTACCGGCGCCGGCTTTGCATTAATGCGTTGAAAAACTAAACATTTGCGTATCACAGCATATTCTTCTTGTTATGTAATTTCTTACGTGTGCAGCGTATCGCCTTCTTGGTGTAGCATTTTTAATAGCTAGTAGTGTATTATGGAATATTGTAATCAGTTTTTTCATAGAATATCTCCATCAATTACTTTTTCTAGAAAGATAGATCTAATGAGATGTATCTAGAAAGCATTAATGAGTAAGTCGATCGATTGCAAAATTCATTACTAGATGACACTCTCAAATGGGATCAAAATTTAATAAAAATTAATTGATAATTAAGTTCCGAAAATATAAAAATATTGCACACTGTCATAAACAATTATCCAAAATTTCAGATTAATTTATTGATTATTTATGTCGCTCTTAAGAGGACCACGAGGGTTTTATTGATGATGGAGCTTGAGATTTTAAATCGAGATCTCAGTTTCAAACCTGGGTCACGTGATGAAGCTATTCAAACTTCCTCTCCACGCCAAAGGAAGAACTTCAAGCCTCTATCAAAATTACAGTGCTCTGGTGTATTAAAAAGAAAGAGCATTGCGAAATCTCATCTGTAAGTCGGAAAGAAGTTAAATAAAAATGTGTAAGAAATGTTTACGATCCAAAGTAAAAAAATGCTGAAAACGGATTCATTTTGCATCTGATATGTGGCTTCACTAATTGCTTTTTGCAATTTTGATTAATCTCTTTGTCTTCCTAGATCTCTTAAATGATACTTCACTCATCCTTTTAATATGTAATCAACCAATTGCCAACAATTTTCTCAGATATATCTTGATTGGTTCTGTTCTAGTGACTCTCAGAAAGAACGTATTACCTTGTCCAATGCTTACCTTCAAGGTGATTTGGCAAATAAAATGTTTTTTATTTGTATTTAAATAATGCAAAAAAGAGTCCTTCCGTTACGAAATCAAAAAATTTTAGTTCATTTCGCGTTTGTCACATCCATCAATTGAATTATTATGGCTCACAAACATCTTTCGATATTTTAATATTGTTCCATCTACACTAAATGTTCACTATGTCGAGATTTCAAAACATGAAACTAAAATTACGACAATGGAACTGCATCAGCATCGAATACTTTTTTTGATTGTTTTGCTTTATGGGATACAGAACAACAAAGGCTATTATCCCCATCGAAATGTGGCCGCGGTAACTTAGTGGCCATGGTTGTGGACTCGCGACTGGCGTTGTTTCCTTCGAGTCGTAGGTTCGAGCTCTGAGGCTACTAATGACCAGTCAAGTAACACGGCTAATGTACATTAGATCTGGTCTAGGTCACAAATCCTCTATGTGGCGTTATGTGGAAGTTTAGAAATAAAAATGGAAGTTCAGGTGTCTTTGTCACTTGATCAAGAGTCAAAATTACAAGGTCTATCGCCAGTAGCCATTGTTTTACTTCTGAGTGCGAGGATCATATACAATCATACCCTATCCAATACTCATACGAGTATTCAACATATATCAAAAGCAGCTCTGTTACAATTGATTGATAATCAACGTCGCACTTAGAAGCAACAAGAGGGCTATTAGGGACGGACTTTGTAACTTTGAGCCTAGGTCAAATGATAAGGTCACTTTAGCTAGCACGCTTTCTTTAAAATTCTGCACTGTGCCATCGAAAGGACTTGGAACTATGGCAGATTTAAAATGCATCTCCTATACATAGCGGCTCTTCAGTAGAAATCGAATTCACGACTCGATTGAACCAACACTGGCTGTACCTTGAGAGAGAGGTATCAGATCAGATGCTGTCTTAACAATCTTTAAACTCGCATATCCATCAATGTGTAAAACTACGAGCGTCAAAGATATGACCCTCAGAATTTTTGACATTAAATAGTAAACCAACGAAGATCATAAGCTCTGATTGGTCGAATATATATGTGTAATATTTGATAAAGCCTGAGACAAACAATCGTTAATTTACGAAAAAAAATCCTCAAAATTTTTGTAGCCTATACTTATCACTATAATTGTGAAAAAAGGAACAAAGGAGGAATAGAAAGAAAGGCAAAGAGTTGAAAAAATTGAGAAAGATCGCAATGGTTTCCCAGTGAATGAGTGACAATGAAGGCAAATGGCGCATGATTCAAACCTGGCTATGCTGCGGCAAATAATGTGTATCTGTGCCCAAAACGTGAAAAAATCGGAAAATAAAATACGGATTGGTTAGCAAGAAGAATCGAAAATAGAGAACAGTCAATGCATCCTGCGGTGCGTCACACGTGTTTACCGAGTGCAGTAAGACCCCGGAAAATAAAACGATCACTTGAGTACTATGATTCCCGTTCTTATCTAAAGAAGTTAAGCCCTAGAGAAGCGCAGTGCCATCTAAGAAATGCGTCACTCATGTTTACTAAAGACAACAAACCCAATGAGAGATAGGAACAATCATTCGACCACTCCGAAGTCGCAATTCCCATGCTTTTTTGAAACTGAAGTAAGCTTCACAACGGGTTTTTAAGGAATGCATTTGTATTGAAGGATCTAATAGAAACATTATTTTTACCTGGTGGCTTGCGTAGTGCTTAAAGATCGTTTATGTACTTTTTTGACACAGTTTAAGAAGCATACGAGGCGTGACTTTTAAATAACGAGACTGATGCTGCTACAGAAGAAATACGCATGCGCGAAACGCCAGAGACCAACAATTGTTTAGAGTGAAGCCATTTTTTTTTTTCGAATGCAGTACTTCTCGTTTCTGTAAGACCGCGATAGTTAGTGGTCATGGCCGAGGACTCGACCAGCCGCGAGTCCTGCTGGAGCTGCTGCATGTAAAATCTATCAAGGCTCCAAGTCTTCCCATTGGCGTGGTGGGGAAGTTAGGAGAAGGAAATGCCAGCTCAAGTACCGTCCTCGTCATTTGACCGAGGCTCAAAATTACGCGGTCCGTCACCAATAGCCCTCGTGTTGCTTCTAGAACGACATTAATAAAACCAATCAGCCAGTCAATCTCGTTTCAGTAAATAAATCTGTATACCCACAGGCTTCATTTACATTAGTTTTTTTTTTTCTTCAGAAAAATGGTAAGTAACAGATTGTTGTGAAAAACCGCTACTGAAACTTATAATTTATTGAAAGAAGTATACGGCGATGAATGTTTATCGCGTGCACGTGTTTTTGTGTGTTTTAAGCGTTTTCAAGATGGCCGACTTTGAAAACGTACCCATACCTTCATACGATTCATACCCAGGTCGATCTTCCACGTCAAAAACAGAAGACAATATAAAAAAAAATGGGTAATTTGGTTCAATCTGACCACCAGTTAAGTATTCGAGCGATTGCTAAGACTGTAGGAATTGACAAAGAATCCGTACGCTAACTTTTTCCACCAAGACAATGCGCTGGCTCATTCCACATTGTCTGTCAAGAAGTTTCTAGTCAAGTGCAGCATCCCAGTATTAGACCATCCGCCTTATTCGTCGAATCTTGAGCCATGCGACTTCTATCTGTTTCCTAAGGTGAAATCTGCATTAAAAGGAACAAGATTTGAGTCCGTTGAAGCTGTGAAAGAGATAGCTGCACGCATCCTGAAAGAGCTGACAGAAGCAGATTTCCAGCATTATTTCGAAAAATTGAAGATTCGCATGGAACGTTGTCGGGATAGAAAAGTAGTGTTTATTGAAGATGATAATAAGTAAATATGTATGACATCGAAATGAAATGTTTCATGGCTTCAGTCTCTTTATTTAATAGCCGCACCTCGTATTTTAGACTATTACCAAACAAAAAGTATTTCGAGGAAACCAAATAAGAACTTATGATACTTTACGAAATCTCAGTCCAATTAAATCCGCCTCACAAGTCGACTACCACTTCAATTTTACTTCCATTTCTAATGCCCACTCGTCTATGATAATTCCTAACAAAACTAGTCTTAGACAAATGTGGAGTGGGCATCAGTGACGTGCGTGTTGTCGCTTTTACTTCACTTGACACACCACGGAAGAAAAAACAGCTGATATGGAGAGAAAGAAATAATGTTATCGCGTCTACACACCAACGCTCCTAACGGTTTCGAGTAGGCCGCCACATACCTGCGCGAGCCACAGTGTCATCTGTCTTGGAAAACCAGGTCAAGGGGTGAGCGATGCCATTGGTCCAGACGCCCGCGTGATGCCTCGAGGGCCAATCCAATCGAATGACCTTTCTGCCTCCTAAATCCTTTTCTTAGGAATTTTCAGAAAAAGGAAGATTTTTTTGTGGAAAAAAAATATTTTGATAAAGAGAACGATGATTAATTATTTTTTTCCAACATAACCAACGTAACATTCCAATCAAAAGAATATTTTTGTCAAACGAACTCGAGAGGTAGGTTGTTGTTGTTATGCGCCTCTGACCCGCTGCCTTGTACCCGAGGGTAGTCATGGCTTTGAGGTATAGAAGACGGAATGGGACCCATAACCTTTACTGAAAGACAGTGTTAATTACGATTTGTTTACATGTGAGAATGTAAACATAGCTGCATTTAGTAAACATAGCTAGAAGAGTATAAATGTGCATTGGTACTAAATAATACACACTTTACGTGAAGGCGAAATTTTTTCTTTAAAAAATGATTTATGTAATTTTATGTTTTAAAAGAAATGCATTTATAAAGGGGGGGGGAGAGAAAGGTTAAATGCATAAATGTAAATACGTATATCTAGAAAATTATACACTTGAGTTTTCATAAATTTTGTACACGGTTTCTGCATAATATGGAGCATATCATTTTTATTATACAAATTGTGAAGTGGATACTGTAAATTTGTAATTATTACTAAAAAAAAAAACCCGATATATCTACATAAAATTTATTCTGCATATTAATTAATCCTTATGCACATAGTGTTGTAAGTGACAGTTATTCGTGTTGATTTGTTTGGTTTCAGTAAGTCATAGTTTGAAGAAACCTTCAGTATGAAGCTGATTATTGTTCAATGTGTTACATTCTGTAATATGTTACATTCTGTAATAACAACCTTCGAAAGATCAAGAAACGCTAGGAGAAATGTACAACTCTGGATAATGACAATGCCTAAAATTCTTAACTTGATTTTTTTATAATAAATAAAAATTAAGTTTCTGTCTCGAATATTTTTACCAACAATTAAAACTTTAGAAATCTCCGGTATAATAATAATTAAAATTTTACGATACTGTGGGCTACTTCAATCTACGGCTTCCTGAAACCAAACAAATTAACATGAATAGCTGTAATTTAGAAAATCATGTACATAAGGATGAATTAATATGCAGGATAAGTTTTATCCAGATATCTCGGTTATTTATTATATAGTTGTTATAATTAAAACTTCACGATAACCCTACGTATCTACACTTACTAAACATTGCAACAAAAATTTCAATGTGCGTTTATTTAGTTTCCTCAAATGTGCATTTATTTAGTTTCCTCAAATGTGCATTTATCGGTGAATGAATATGCAATTTACTCACTCTATACAAGTCTTATGTGACTGAGCAAAATTCTCTAAGAAATTATTCTTACGTTATTTGGTATGTTTGAAGAACTGGATTTATAAATGGAATAAAAAAAGAGAAAAATTCTGTGAAATATTACATTAAACATCAATTATTTGTTTTTCGGACATTTATGATCCTTATGTGCAATATTATGTATTTATGATTCATCTTGACTAAGATCCATTAACAACAATGAATTATAGCCACGGTTAGATGATGTAGTCGATACTTGTGTTAGGATCCTATTCTCCTAATTTCCACACATCGTGATTGGGAGAATTTTGAGGCTACTGTAACCTAATGAAGCCATAGTCTTTTTAAAATAAAATCTTATTTTTACTATTATTTAAACACTTTCATTTTGAACAAAAATAAAATATATGTGAAAACCAAATCAAATCGATTAAAATTAAATTTAAAAATTTTAATTTCTTTTTTTTTTTTAATATTAGCTTGTAAAAACAATATTTGATTACAAGGGAGACGACATTACCACTTTGTGTACAGCATAAGTTGCAATCCATGGAAAGTTGTCATTTAAATTTTCCTTTCAAATGAATCAAAAAACTATGAGTGAGAGAGTAAATGAAAGTTGGATTTTACGGCGCTCGAGCCATATCTGGCCATGCTGCCCTAGACAATTGTGATCTAGACTTAAGGAAAGAGAAGAAAAAAGAAAAAGGGTGGAGAAGAAGAAGGGTGGAAAATAGGGGAAAACTGCTAGGATATCGCGGTGGTACATCACATTGGTAAGACCAAAGATACCCCAAAGAAAGTAAACCCTATAGAAAAGAACAAAACCTCTAGAGTAAATATCTGTCATGATTCCTGTCTTTGCCTGAAGAAGTTATACTCCTTAGGTAGATAGTAGTTAAGAAAGATGCACATGGCAATTGAATTCATAACCTTTTCGTGACTTATAGTTAATTTTTTAAAGTGTCAGGTGGTCTGATGCTTTCGCCACATTGAGATTCTCCTTATCACCGCGTGGCTGAGGGTCTGTTGAACTTGGTGACAGAGATGCTTTGAACTCCCATTCTTTGGGTCTGAAGAAACTTATTCAAACCTCGATCCTCTTTGCTGACCTCTTAGACAACCGAGTCGAAAAGAAATTCCTTGTCATATCAGTTATTAGGTGCTTTTATAATACCATTGTTGAAGAGAGCATAATCGAAAATCTCTCATAGGTAAAAAAAAAAAAAAATTCAAAACTGTCCCCAAAGTGTAGAGTATGGCTTCCACATGTTGAACCTCATGTTGATCGTATTTGAGTTCTCCGATAATTTGGCTTTTAAAATATATTCGCAAACCCCATAATTTTCATTTCAGTGGAAAATCTCCTTGATTGGATAAAGAGCTGTTTTACAGATATGAGATGCCTTAGAAGTGTTTAGTGTTTTTCTTGATACATACTTCTTTGTCCAGAACATAAGCATCAATACAGAACAAAACCCCAAAAGGCCATTTGGTGACAGTTTGCAAGAATCATTGGCGTTTTATGGCGGTGCCGTAAACATGCGTATGTACCTATGTTTTACATTATGAAAATGATTCACTTATCTATATCTGTATGTGGAAGTTAGGAGGGGGTGGGGTTTCATCTCAGGTGCCGTCCTCGTCACTTGACAGAGGTTCAAAATTACGAGGTCCGTCGCCATTAGCCCTCGTGTTGCTTCTAGCGCTATGTTAATAAAAACTAAACAAATTAATTTTTTTTTCTTTTAAACAACTGATTTTTAAATTATAGTAATTTCTTAAAAACCTTTTTACTTTTTAAAATTTTTTATTACTGCTTTAAAAAATAGACATATTATGAGGTATTGTTAAAGTTTATTTATTGCTAAGAAATAACCGATATAGCTAGGTAAAATCTACTCTGTATATTAATTTATTCTTCTTTATATAGTGCTGTAAACTACAGCCATTCAAATTGGTTTTGTTTAGTTTAAAAAGGCCGAAGATTCAAGTAACCCGCAATATCATAAAATTTTAAATGCTATCTTAGGATATATCGAAAAGTTTTGATTATTACTAAAAGTAACTGAGACAATTTTTGCTTATTATTCTTAAGACTGCTCTTCATGGTAACCAGCAAATTCAAATCTATATTCTCTATATTGTGGGTTACTTCGATCTACAGCTTTCTGAAACCAAACAAAAGAGCATGAATAGCTGTAATTTACAACATTATGTGCATAAAGATCAATTAATATGCAGAACAAATTTTATCCAAATATCTGGGCTATTTATTTGCATTAAACCCTTGTGATATTCAAATGATAACAGACATGTATCCGTAGTGCAGCCTTTCAGACATTAAGAGTCAGTTCCTTTTGAGTTATTAACATTAATATGAATTTTGTCAAGCTGCGACACAAAAATTATTAAAGCTATTGGGACAGGGGGAGTGATGTATGGACATAGTTTCTGTAAACGTTTTGTAATTCAACATTGTACTCTAAACCTAATCGTGAAATATTTTTATTCCAATTTATTTGTTACTATTGCGGGAATGTTTCGCTTATTTTATGTATGACGCTGAGAGACACTGGATACACAAAATAAGTCTCCTATGAGAAATGTGAACAAATATTTTATGCGATTTCATTGTGAAGGCGGAATATGTTCGAATAAAGAAAACGAAACTTATAGCCATTTGTTCTGTTGAAAATCTGAACATGGTGTAATCCTAATTTTTGAAAAATGAATGCATGTCACGCGATCACTTTCTAAATATACTTTGAATATAGACACCAACAACGCACAAATGAAAGTTTGATGGAAAGCTAAGCGTGGTAAAAAGTGCAAATGAAGGAAAAGACTAGAGAAGAAAACATGTGCGCTTGAGATGCAGTGATTTATGTGTTTATTTTGAAGCGATTATGACAGAAACATTCGATTGGTATGCAAGTGGAGCTCGCTTCTGGAGGAAAAAAGGAATTCCTGTCTTTCACAAACATACGATGTATTGCTTCTGTGTAATAATTTAACGATGTATTGCTTCTGTGTAATAATTTAAGTCCCGAATTTATCTAACATGTTTGGCGTCAAATTTTTCTAGTGTAGACGGAGAATTTACCTCAAAATATAAAGTTGTGGGGAAAAAGACAGAATGTTGATTCTAGAGCAGCAATTTAGTTTTCAGTAACCAGTCGGTGAATAAATATGCAAATTTGGATCGAACTGTTTGCTTAAACTGATGTCTTGAGTCAAGAAATGTGAGTGAATGAAAGTTCGCTTATGGCACAAGACTATTCTGCGCCAAGTTTTAGTTTTTATTAACGTCACACAAGAAGCAACATGAGGGTTATTGGCGACGGATCTCGTCAAGTGATGAGGACGACACCTGAGCTGGTACCCTCTTCTCCTAACTTTCACACCACGCCAACGGGATGACTTTGGGTCCCGACAGATTTAATGTGCATCAGCCCAGGGTACACGGCGGCTCTTTTGTGGCACCAAGGCTCGAAACCGCGGTTGAACGAAAACCGCTGGCCACGAATCCGTAACCATGACCACTAGGCTGCGCCAAACCATAAGTAACAAAATCAAGACATAGGATGGAAAAAAGGGAAAAAAAAGTTGTTGACAAGAAGGAGGTTCAAAAATAAAGAGAGTTCGTTTGGTTATCCCGAGATCACATCACCCGTATTTATAAAAGATAGACACCCCTTGTGAAAGAAAAAATCACTAGGATATCTCAGGATCATGATTATTTACTTATCTACCTTGAGCGGGTATTTGTTCATAGATACTTAAATGACAAATTACCACTATTATAAATTGATCGCAGAGAAGTTGATGACCTTGCTAATATTAAGTCAACCCCAAGAAGATTTAACATCCTAAGATTTTTTACTTACGAGTTTCTCAAAAAATCAAGTGTTTTTTCCCACTACTACTCATAATTTTGTCAAACTGAAGATAAAAATAGCTGAAGCCTTTGTAAGCTTCTGAGAGACTATAATTTAGAAAAACTTAAACATTAATATAAGAGTTATAACACCAGAGAGTTTGATTATTTAACTTAAAAATAAGTTATATGTGAAAACATTTGATTCATCGATTACTTATTAACGTCGCAATTAGAAACAACACGGTGTCTATTGGCAACGAATTCTAATAATTAAATAGTCAAAGAATAAAGAACCAAATTGGTTTTATTCGAACCTTAGAATATCCAAAATTTAATATGATTACTTATATTATTACATATGTTGAGGCGATCCCAACACTCATCCGAAAGTAAAAGGTTATTATTAATATTTACTGACTGGGATCCGATATAATCTAATTGGATCAGTACTAAACTCTTGTTCACTGGATTGTGCTACACATATATTCACAGATTGATTGTTTATAAAGATTCCTTCAAATGCAACACGAGAGCTATTGGCGAAGGGCCTCATAATTTTGAGCCTCGGTCAAGTGATGAGGAAGACACCTGAGCAAAAACACCCCAGTTTCTAAGTTGCCACACCACCATTCGAACGGGAGGATTGGAACCATGACAGATTTATTGTGCATCAACCCCTTATACGGTACGTCTTCGGAGCGAATGTAATCCCATCCTCGACTCGACAGAAGAAAAACTGCTCGGAGGACAAATCTATGTTATTTAGTTTGACAAGTTGTCTTAAATAAATGGATATTTTTTGTTTCTAGTTACGATATAGATCATATTTATCCAACTAAAAGTTTAACTTCCGTTACACTTAAATATTTGTAATTCAAAGTAAAATCACTGATAAGGTGCTGGTTGCACAGTGTAGAATTTCTAATTATTCTCAACTATGTCTGCGAACACGTCCGTTCTCTTGGACATTTCTTATAGATCCTCCTGCTTAGAAATTTCGATGTGGAAGTAATTAAACCAAGCATGTTCAAAACCACGTGATACACAATATTTGTTGAAATAATAATTTTTAATAACTGGTGCCCTTTTTTTCAACTCGAAATCGAAATAACTCCTTAAATAATGAGAGATACGACGCGGGAGTTTTTTGAGTTCTCAGGAAATCCAGCTTTTCAAAGGTCAAGTCTTGCTCTTATAACAACAAGGTTCATCTGCCTTAGAAATGTTATCTATCTTTTCTCAAAGGATTATATTTACGGCTTCTTCGTTGAAATGTGAGAAACACCACAAACTTAACTGGTTGCTTACGTGTGGTCGCTGCATGTATGTATATAATTAACAACGAATATAAACATGAGGGATATCTTCAAATATTTTGGCTACCAGCTAAGTTAACAATAACACTAACGTTATTATGTAACGGATTTTCAAGTGGGTTTCCCTATAACTAAGCTCTTGGCAGCTTTATTACGATCTCTGATACAGAGATACGCTACATGAGAGCTTCGCCTTGTGAAAGAACCTTGATGTATGTAAATTAGCCTTAATATTTGAGATGTTTAGTGAATAAGATAGAGGAGAGAATATATTGAGAGAGAGCTATACTGTAGTGCATGCTTGTCTAAAATGTGACGCAAAAGCCTTTAAAATGCGGCCCAAATGCAAATTATGAAAATATTTAAATTTACATACTCAGTTGAAAAGTCTTTAACAAGTAATTGTACTAATTTTAAATTTTTTTCGTTAACCATGGACGAAAACACTGACGCTTCTGATACGGCACAATTGGCAATTTTTATAAGAGGAAACTATGAACATTCTAATATCACGGAAGAAATGGTTGCTTTAGTATCGTTAAAAGACACAACCAAGTCTGTAAATTTATTCAATGAAAAGGTTTTCCTTATCTATGAAAAATTTATCAGCTATCATAACCGATGGAGCCCCTGCCATGGTTGGTGAAAATGGGGGACTCGTTAAAATGGTTAATAATGAAGCCGTCGCTGCCAGCAATACGATCTTGATGGCATATCATTATAATATACATCAAGGTAATTTATGTGGAAAATTTTTAAAAATGGAAAGTGTATTCAGCGTTGTTATAAAAACCATTAGCTTTATAAGAACAAAAGAACTTACTCATAGACAATTTGAAGAGTTTCTTAAGGTAATGGGCACTGAATTTTCAGATATTATTTTTTATACAGAAGTAAGATGGTTCAGTAAGGGAAAAATGCTCAAAAGATTTTACGATTTAAGAACTGAAATAAAAATATTTATGGAAACAAAAGGGAAACCTGTGAAGGAATTTGAGAACGAAGATTGGATTTTAGATTTAGCTTTTTTTAGTAGACTTAACAGAACATTTGAATGATTTAAATTTGAGACTTTAAGGAAAAAATCAATTTATTAATAATATGTTCCAAACAAATACAGCGTTTGAAAGAAAACTGAAATTTTGTCTTAATCAAATAAAAGTAAGATTTGACACATTTCAGTACTTTGGCTGCACATAAACCTGTGATTTGCACAAAATATGCTGCATCAATTTTTGATTTAATTCCAGAGTTTGAAAGAAGATTTCAAATTTTTTGAAAAAATGAAGAGTATTTCAACATACATTCTACTTTATTTTCTCTATAAATAAATAAGTTGCCTTCAAATCTTCAAATGGAATGCATTGAACTGCAAAGTGACATTCAACTGAAAGAAAAATTTGGGAATGTTTCTTTACTGGAGTTTTATAAAGATTACCTACCCCGCGATAAATATCCTATTTTTCACAATCATGCTTCATTAATGTCTCCAACTTTTGGCAGTACTTGTATTTGTGAACAATTATTTTCAAGAATGAAGCTTACAAAAATCAAAAATAGGACAAATATCACTGACAAACATCTTGAAAATGCAGTAAGAATTGCTACCTCGTCTATTGAACCTGATATCGATTTGCTTGTTCAACAAAAGCATATTCATCCATCGCATTAATTCGAATTTTTTCCATCTTTATGAAATTCAAGCTGAATGAAACGAAACTTTTACAAAGTTAAAATAAATATGTACTTATACATATCTTATTCAAATTTTAAAAAAATATATAATAAAAAGAAGTTATATAATTTATTTTAATAAAACTACATAGAATGAATTTTATTTCAATTTGTTAAAAAAAAAATACTGTATGTGCGGCCCAGCATTTTTTTTTTTTTTTTTTGCAATGTGGCCCAGAAAAAAAAACTTTTTTTTTTGGAATGTGGCCCTCAAACGTTTTAGTACCTCATAGCCTCATAGTTTAGACACCCATACCTCATAGTTTAAACCTCATAGTTTAGACACCCATTCTGTAGTGCATAGAGCAACTATTAGAATGTTGCCAGAGCTCGATTACTTGAATCTGATCTACTTATTAAGAGTCTACTGTTTGAGTCTTCAAGATAAATACATATCTTTATTAAATTTAACTGAGCAAAGTAAGAATACCACTTCATATATTTGTATATTTTAGTTATTTTGAAAGGGATTATTCAAGGGCTTAAAAAAACTGATTAAATATTTTGGGCTTATCTTTATCGATAAATCATGTCTATAATCGAATCGACGGTATTTCCTCACAAATGTGCCAATTAACTAGAGCTACCTTTGGTGCATTTGTTCTTTGACTACTGCAGTGGAACCACAAAATCACGATAAAAAGTACCAATTTTTATAAAATAACCCACAATTTCACTTTGTTGAATTTTATGACCTTCTTTGATCCTATAAAAGTTTTAAAAAATGACTTCTATAAGCATTTTAGTATCGTTTTATGTTTGTAACATAAGAATAATGTATTTTTGATACTACTAGATTTGATAACATTTTCATTTGGTACTTGACAGCATAGCCAATTTTATTCGGTATATTTTTAAAAGATACACGAAAACTCGAATGTGCAGCACTGTCCGCCACAAATACTTCATTTCTCGAAAGAGTTGCAATGATATCGAGCATGAAGTACATAAATCATAATCCTCTTCATCACAATTTTCACCGATTCACTGGCTAATGCAGGCCTCCGGGCATTATCATCTCATCTCCAGGCAATATTTCGCTTTCAGAAAGGACCAGGGAAATGAAGTTTTCACGTAATAATTCCCCTTCACGCTCTGGAGATCCTCAACAAGATTCTTATGGAATGGCTCCGAAAGCAGAGCGGAACGTCATTCCATGGAGATTAGCCGCTCTCTGAGAAAAGGATGGATCCGAAATTTGTGAGAATCTGTCCACTGTCGATGTTTGTGTTTATGTGTCGTGTTTTGCCCCCTCCCATTTCCTACTTTGTATTCCGAAACCATCCGCTCCGATTTCGAAGATTCGTCATCTGAAACATTATTTCCCACTGGAAACGTCTTCATGCTCGTCGGTATGCATCCTCCAACGACTTCTAACCGTGGAACTGGTCCACTTTCGAACATCGCGTGTGAAAAGGAGCCACACTTGATGGAATTGTTTTGGGTCTCGAAATGACATGTATGACGCGTCTGAGGAAACTGATGTGGACGCTCTTTGCATTTTGAGTATTTACTGTGTTCATCGTTGTTTCTGAGTGAATAAAACAAAAGTTGTTCTTGGAAACCTATAAAATGAATTGCATGAAGATCCAATAGTTTTGTTATTTGAGCGTTGTGCTAGAAATTCACAATAGACTTTTGCCCATAGTCCGTGATTAACCCCCGAAGATATATTCCTTTCTTTCTTTTCTTTTTTTATTTATTTATTTATTTATTATTATTTTGGAAATCATGTTTCATTATCCGGCGATTTATTATTTTGTCCAGGAAAACTGGTATACGAATTTCAAATAGATAAGTGAAGTGTATTTTTAATGACTATCAATGTATTGATTTGGATGTATGTTGTTCTACAGCTACTGGACCGCGGTTGAAGCGAATAATCAGGTGTACTCCAAATTAAGCTGTTTTTGGGCTCAATAACAATTTCATTCTGGTGAACTTACTGATTAATAACACTTGTACATTACTAATGCAAAAGTCACGTATAGCATGTTTTTGATTGCTATTCATTAGTTTACAGCGGCAGATGTGTTTTGAAAAGGACATACGGTTTTCTTTTTTAAAATGCGTTACTTTGTTCTTTGTAAACGATTTTATAATTAAAATCATTTAATTGTTCTGTGGGATGGCTTAACGATATAGGGTGTTTCTTATTTAAATATTCTCTATTAAATAATTCTATAATACAATGGTACCATTAGTGAGTGATTTTCGATATTACAGGAATTAACTCAGGCCTTCCTGCCTAGGAGCTGAAGTTTTAAGTAAGGAGATGAAGTTTTGTCGGAGTGTCAAGCAATTGATTCGCCAAGGATGTGATTTGCTGTCAAGCGAGTTGAATGGGACTAATTCAAGGATAATATTTTTATTTTTTTTTTTTTTTTTTTGGTATTCTTGTTCAGTAAATTGGGGTAAATTTTTCAATTTTCCAGAGGGAATTTTTCGTCAATGTTATTGAAGAACTTTCTTGATATTTTTACAATGAATTTGAAGTGTAAATTAGGTTCGTTCGTACATCCATATTTCGTATGTTCTATCTTTTACCGGTAATCTTCCTAATGTGATTGAATTTTGAGTTTTTCAATGACATTAATATTTGTTTTTGCAGCTAATCCTCAGACAGTACGAGCATAAGTAATGATAGGTCTGAGAATCAGAGTACAGATAAGCATTTTGTTTGTGTGATTTATTTTGGATTCCTGAGAAATTAAGGAGAAGAGTTTATTGTATACTGCTCAGAAATTTTCTTTAACATGTGGTGAATGAGATGAAATTCAGACAGAATCTCGTAAAAGCTAAATCAAAATAATTTGGCTCAAAGGAAGCAAAATGAAAAATATTGTTAATGATCTTGTGATAAATATGGCACTCTTAATATTCTGAATAATTGGTCCTTGTTTTCGAAAATTTCTTGGATGTTTAATTGCATTTTATTTAAGGCGATGTATCGACTGTTTAAGTTAAAAAATGTTTCGTTTTCTGTCCAAGTTTTACTTTATTGCAATAAAAAATTTCAAGGAAGTGTTTGCTGTTATAAATACAGTAATAGAGAATACATTATCTTGGAAATGGAAAATATATTATTAGAGTAATTATTCATTGCTTTGCAATAATATTATTCATTTAAATGAGGTTTAAGTGTTTTACAATAAAATATTTATCTACTGGTATCTAAATTTATTTTATTTATCTCGATATTCTTCATGTTTTTCTCTTTTATACTTTCTGAATACTTGAAAGGGCTTTGAACTGTTTAACTCGACTAAATATGTAAGGGGTTCTCTCGTGCATTTCTTTTTAACTAACCTTTTCGGCTACTTGATTATGTTATTGAAATTGGGATCTTCACCTTGTGAAGTAGCTGTAACTTATGTTAATTAGCGTTACTATATAAGAAGTGTAGTGAATAGGAAATCTATTAGATAGAGGGATTGGAGGTAAGCGAGAGCGATTTTAAATATAGTAGGGTATAAAAGAGTTAGCTGGATCGATAGCCACATCATATAAGTGCGAGCGACTGAGAGGCGATATTAGGTATCAAAGAGTGCATACCTGACTTGGATCCAGTTAAATCAAGCCTACTGCTTGGGTAATTGAAGAGAAGTAGAATTCTCCATTGTAATATTGGGTAGAAGACGCGATTAAGAGAACGCTTTGCATTGGTAAAATATTTTGATTTTGTTCATCCTAAGTTAGGAAATGATCAAAGAATTTCTTGACTGATCATTTATTTTATCACCATGGCTCTTAATATTATTAGCAATTCCAGATCGTTACAAGTTAAATCATTTTAACTAATTAATTTCGCAGTTCTTGAATGGAAATCGCTTTTTTCCCAATAGAGAGATGATTTAGGAGAATTTACTTTTAAACTTTGAAATTTTATATGTTCCAGTGTAAATGCTACTCTTACAAGAGAAAATTATTCGCACTTTAAGAGATATTAACGTTGCGTCTTTGCATTTGGCAACGTGGCAACACCCCGGGTCTGGTTGCTAATGTACGTAATAGTGAATGGAGAATGCTTAAAAGAAGCGATTACTGTATATTACAAAAGCACTTGATTTTATTTTTTGATTTAATAGTTTAATTAACGTAACACACTTAGAAGCAACACGTTGACTGCTGGCGACAGACCCCGTAATTTTGACCTCTGTCAAGTGACGAGTATGACACCAGAGTAGGCCCCCTCTCACCAAATTTCCATACCAATACATCGGGAGATTTGGAGCCTCGATAGATTTAATGCGCATCAGCCCAGCTACACACTGGGTCTTTAGGGACGTCCGGACTCGACGGAAACAGCGTGGGCCGAGAGCTCGTGACTTTCACCGCTAGGTTATCGTGGCTACAATCACAAAAGCAAACGTAATTGTTCTTTTGCATAGATAAGTAGGATCTCACCGGTTTTGTAAACGAATATCAATGCCCTTTAAACGAATTTCATTCCAGACTTGAGATTTATCTAAAGTAAAACAATATTTCAGAGTCGGTGGATTCACAAACTAATCGCGCAATCCTCATGCACATTAATGACCTCACCTCACCAGGAATGTCTAACTAAAAGTTTTTCTTTCTTTTCCTCCTGTGGCGAGTACGGATTTCACAAGCCTACGTAGGCTAATTTGTGAAGAGATCGCATCCATTCGCGCTCACCGGGGAGCTTCTTGCTTCTCGACATAATTGGCTTTCGGCTTCTGAATCTATTTTGAATAGTAAAACGCTCAATAGGACATTGTCTACCCGTCTCAAGTTCATTACATTCGTTAGTTGCTTTCTTCAAATTCAATGTGCTCAGCATGAGTCGTGCAATGCGCTATAGATCCAAGTACAGCCTCCAGTGAATGATCACCAATTCTATATGAATGAATGTTACACTTGACTTTAACTTTAGGTTATGTTCAAAAGATCTCGTTATTTATAACATTGGCCAAATATACGAACACAAGACCTTTTGCAATCACACACACATATACATATCACACACAAACACACACACATATTGATTGCAAAGATGGGTGCAGACATAATGGGTAAGTATGTAAAAAAACTTTAAAACTAAAATATTCAAAAAATGTTTATAGTTGTTCTTCTTTTGATTGTTTTTTAGGTTCTAGAGATAATTACACCCGAAAATATAAAACTAGAATTACTTGGAATAGAAATTTTGTTAAGAATATATCTAATAACACTAGGTATGTGTATAGATCGAAAAATGAATCTAATCAAAATTATATATAGACAAATAGCAATATTGAGGCGAATCGTTATAATAATTATTTGCAGAATTCGAGTGAAATAAGATTAAAATATAGAAATTGTCATGATAAAAGATGCAAAACTTGTATCAAGATAGATCCAGATAAGAGAGATGAAAAATCCTAATTTATTTTTTGCAAAACTAACAATTGTATCTATATGTTGAAATGTAAAATTTGTGAATATAAATATATAGGACAAACATCAAATTTTATTAATATTAGAATGAATCAACACAGATCTGATTCAAAGAAATACCAAAGAGAAAATCAATTTGGTAGAGTTGAAATCGCGCATTTTAATATGCATGGATTTCACAACGTTTATTTATATATTATTAGAATTATTCCCAATAAGATGAAAAGATTATAGTGGGAAAATTTTTATATAGGATTTTTTAAGACAACTTACCCATATGGACTAAATACAATATATTATCATAGAAATTTGCTTCAGTTGATGAAGCGAAAAGATATAATGGAATATATTTATACCGAAGATAAATGTAACAATAAAAATGTAAGAAATAATAGAGGTAAACATAAAAAAAAGGGAACAAATGGACACAAATATTATTAGGAATAAAATTATAGAATTAGAAAATGATTTTAAAAAAAACTTCAACATTAAAAAAATTAAATTTTTCATATTTGGATTGAAGAAGGCTGAAATTAGAATTGCTAGGGAGATACTTGGAAAACTACCGGATGAATAAGGTTTTCACATTATGAAAGACCTAAGTAATTACATAATGAAAAAACTAAATATCAAGATGCATATGGATAATGAAAATGTAACGGAATATTGCACACTTCGATTCTTAAACAAATCCTTCAATAGGATAAATTTTTCAAGAGTTTTTAAAAAATACATGCATCTATTCCCAATTAAAAATATAACTACAAAAAGTGCTTTTAGGTATAACAAAAAATTAAGAAGATTAATATTTAATTACAATTATGGAATGGATATGGAAATGTTGGATCAATGTGTGTGTGATTGGTATGGTGACTATGTGGATGAATATCATGGCCATGTGGTCACTGGGACTTGAATTTAATCAATGATGAAAAATTGAGAAATATAATGAGGAAAGGAACAGGCTACAGATTACCACTAACAGAGAGTAATTATGTAGCTAAAAAAGAAATATTTTAGGGATATAGATAACTTTATTATCAAAATAGCTATCAAATATAATATGCCCTATGAGGCCTTTAGGGAATTTAGGGATAGAGTATGCAATGATCTAAAAAATGTTAATTATAGATTTAAAAATGAAATAAAATTCAAAGATATTAGGACTTCTATAGAAAATTTACAAAAAAATTTTATAATTGTATATATGGATAAAGTTCCTGGAAATTTTGTACTCATTTGTAAACAATTTTATTTCAAAAGGATGAATGAGTATTTCCAGGATAATGAAACTTGTGTTCTCTCAAAATGTAAAGACAGAGAAATTATTAATAGATTAGATGCATTTCACAAAAAAATTGATTTACTGTTCAATAATAAAAAATTCCCTCATATTTTTTTAACTCCTAAATTCCATAAAAAACCAATTAAATTTAGAACTATTACAAATAGATATAATACTTACAAAACTAAATCTTGTAAAATCTTACAGAATGTATTAAATAATATTTTAGAAAAGCTTGAGCAAACTGCTATTATTAAAAATAGTATAGAATTAATTAATTATTAGTGACGGACCTCGTAATTTTGAACTACGGTCAAGTTCTTTTAAAGTCGAAGATTAAGTTAACTCTAAAACACATTTTGCCCATTGACTTTCAAATTTTGTTTCCCTACAGTAGGCCATATATTTACAATTTAATTTTAAGAAAATGAGTTTTTAGAAAATTTGAAACGAAAAAAGTATCTTAATTCCTCTTTAGAGGGGTATTTCTTACAGCACGCTATTCTTACAACTGTGTAGTTGGAGAAATAAAGAAAAGCAGTTGCTTGTAACTCGCGATCTATTGAGATAAATCAAATGTGTTATCCGCTTTTCAATAGATCAATATATCAGCTTTTCATTGGACTATAACACATTGCCATCCATTGAAGGAAAGAAGATAAAACTAAGAAGAAGCTACGGCTACTCAGTCATCTCACGTTCAGCAACGTATTAATGGACATAAAAGTGCGGCCGGCTACCAAGGCGCAGTGTAAGGCAGTGGGTTAATATGACGGTTTTTCTAAAAGTACCCGTGTTCAGAATGGGAGTAACTCATTGTAAGGAAGGGGATAACTCTTTGTAGTGTTATCCACAAACAGTTTTCCCTTTCTCAATGGGATCAAAGAATAGGACATCCTTCGCAACCCAAAAAATCATCGTCGTAACTTTTCCAGTTGTCTTCGCTTTCTTTGGAGAAGATCCATCTCAAGCAATCCATTGTTTTGATGGTCACTTTGTTTTCAGTGTATCATGATGAATCCAAGCCTCGTCACCAGTGACTATTTGATGCGGCACCAGTCAAATTCTGATTTAGCAGTAAACTTTAACAATGTACTTTAGATACTATTGTCACAAAATACAAACATTACTCTACCATTTTTGTAGTCAATAAAAATACCCATATGAAGTACTTTGATAAGACATTCCCCTCAGGGACTTATTTCCTTTAAATAAGTAAGGGAACCCTGATTCCGAGGTACCGAGTGATCTTTCTTTTCTATGGTTTTTTCTGTCTTTAATAAACTTGGGTGACGCACCCTCGCGATAATCTTACAATTCTTCGCGATTTTCGACTTTCCTTGTCAACCATTCTCCCTTTTTCTTTCATCTTTCTTGCGCTTGGATAACAGTTGCATATATTTTAGCGCAGTTTATCTGCATTTGGTTATTGCATTATAAACTCCAAATTTCAATCTCTCATTAACTTGTTAACGATATTATGCAGAAGAGGATCCTTTCAGGCGAGGATTCGCGGCAAGCATTATTTTCACTGAGTCATGCACTGGAAGCCCCTAAAGGACCATCGTGTTGCCGGGCAGAAAGACGTTAAATCTGTCGAGGTCTTATGTCCTCCCTGTGGCATGGCATAGAAATTTGGAGAGGGAAGTGCCATTTCAAGTGTAGTCCGCATCACTTGACTGAGATTCAAAATGACGAGGTCCGTAGCCAAGAGCTCATATGTTGCTTTTAATTGCGATGCTAATAAGCAATCAACATGTGAACGGATATGTAGTAAGATCCTGTTTGCATGTTTAATACTGACTTGGATCCGATTAGATAAGCAAATATTTATTATATTGACTTTTAGGTTCGGACGCGTTTGGAAAACGGTTCCATATATGTGACAATATCAATATTGAATAATCTAAATTTCGATTACAGCCAATTGTATTTCCTTCTTTGTTTGAGTATTAGATTAGAAACTTAACTTAATTGACTAGTGATAACATAATTAAGGGAGAGAAATGAAACCAGCACATTACAACCATTAGTTTCTCACTTCAGTGCTTTGTCAGTCGATCGCAATGTTATAAATTTTTCCAGGAGAGAAAAGTTACCAAAATCGACAAATCAATTTTTCGCGAAGAAGCCATTTTTCTTCGAAATCTTTGGCAACTGGTTAGATGGAAAATGGTCATCGAATAAAATAATGCTCGGATAATTATTTCACATTGAACCGGGATATGCAAAAACGGTTATATAAACTGATA
Source organism: Nephila pilipes (assembly GCA_019974015.1). Classification (NCBI taxonomy): domain Eukaryota; kingdom Metazoa; phylum Arthropoda; class Arachnida; order Araneae; family Nephilidae; genus Nephila; species Nephila pilipes. The sequence continues at coordinate 560,251 of BMAW01006936.1, read as the reverse complement.
CAAAGATCGATTATATAAGTACCGGAAAAGTGGAATAAATACGCTTTACAAGCTATCAAATTTCATTATGTAATGCCATTTACATTGCGTAAGCAGCAACGTCTACATAGCTGAATTAATTGACCTAAGCTCGACTGTAACACGAGTTTATGATTTTAAATCAGTTAAAGATTTTGCAATTCATTCAGATTTCGGTTTCAGTCTTATTGCTTACAGCTTACCTGAAACAACGTGATACTTTGTCACCGCATTAATTAAAAATGGAATGCAAACTATGCCATTCAATTAGCGTGTTTTCTTAAATAATCAGATTAAAGTGACAATAATTCAGGTTTACAGGGGCCGAATCTTTATTCCACGCCAGAGCATAATTGTTTCTGAATTACTATTTCTAGAATGACGACGAAAAGAAATCGGATAAGAGGTGCACCTCTAATTCTCATGCGATTCGCGGCAGAATTCTAATTGTCGAACCGGTTCTGCTTCATCTGCATTCTCTTCCAGGGAAAAACCTCTTCGGGGTGGCATCACGTGCTTTGTCCCATTACCGTTACGCAATGGCAAAAGGTCGAATGCTTCACCTCATCAAAAAGAAAGCAAGATCGAGACAAGAATTTTAATCTCGGAAAAACGTGTGCATTACATGAAATAGGATATTAAACAATCCGATAATTAAAAACCGGTATTTTCAATGTTTATTTATGCGTAATTATTTCTTTTTATGCGATATATATGTGTTGGATGGACTTCATCTTTGGAGGTGGGGATCAACATTTTCACTCGTCGAATGACCGATGGGAAACACTGCCTCAACAAGGTTTTTAATAGCACTTTAAAATTATTGAGATGAAGGATCTGAACCGTAGGAGTTCATCCCTTAATACACCACTGATTCTCAAGATTTAAATTATTCTTGCTATTGTTGACTTATGAACCTTATTATATGATTAAATCAGGAAACATATTCCTCTGGGAAAAATCTTTAAATAGTTATAGCTGCCTTTTTAATCCTTAGAATGTAATGCTGAGGAGTACTGGAATGCTTCGCAGTGATACATCACTCTTCGAGAATAAGCACCCTCCCGGTGAAAAAAAAAACAATCTCCCAAAATAAAGAAAATACTAGTAGCCGAAATATAAAACCCACTGTTTGAAATTTCAGCCAGTCCTTTTTTTTAAGCCATTAAAACCTCCTCGACAATTTTTGGGGGTTGGTTTGATCAAGGATGTAGATTTGTATAAATAAGCGACAAACCAATAATTAAACATTCTTTTTTCATATTAGATTTGATTTAAAACAAAACTTAATGGGGTTCAGTTGTTTTTCAACCATTTTAAAAAAAAAACACTGAAAAAGACACATAGAAGCATTTTTAGCATCTTTTGTGCTAAAAAAGTACGGGAAACAATTATTGCATCTGCTTCAAAACATGGAAAATAGTGAAAGGAGGAAAGGGCTTAGGAAAATATATCACTAAAAATAAATCTGAAAAAAAAAATTGTTTTTAGTTGGTATTTACGGTACCTTCCACACATCAGAGGGCCGCGGTAGCCTAGTGGTCAAGGTCGTGGATAGCGGCTGGTGGTTTTCATTCAGTCGCGGGTTCGATCCTTGGCCACCAAAGACCCGCCGTGTAGCCGGGGCTGATGCACGTTAAATCTGTTCGGGGCCCAAAGTCCTCCCGTTGGCGTGGTGTGGATGTTAGGAGAGGGGGGTGCCAGCTCAGGTGTCGTCCTCGTCACTTGACCGTGGTTCAAAATTACGAGGTCCGTCGCCAATAGCCCTCGTGTTGCTTCTAGTGCGACGCTAATAAAAAACTAAACTAAACTAATCCACACATCAGAGGAGCACGCTAAGACATTTTAAAGTTATACGATTAACTATGTGGATATTTATAAAGGACATACCACATGAACAAAAGAGATTTACAAATTTATATATTAGATTTATACAACGCTGATCATAGCTTTATCTATGAGATCAAAAATATTAACACTTCACGCTTCTAAAATTATATGCTATTTTATATTTTTAAGAAATTATTTTCATACCTTTTAGTCCATCTTTAAATAAAAGCTTGATTCAAATTTGTTAAAGTTATTTAACTCTTTGTAGTCTGTAAATGTAAAACTAAAAAGCAGTAACGTGAACTTAGGCGTGCACAACATTTCAGCTCATTTGGACGTCAAGTGCAAACCCCGTGCTCCTATAAATTCTTCGCTGTTGTTAGTATTATATCATTATGGGAGTTATACGTGTATGCAAAATTCTAGCTTGATTGCGTAATATAGGAAGCAGGTTAAAATTCGAGTTCAAATTTTAAATAGGAAAGACATACGACCGAAACAAGTCAAATAAAAGCTTATAAAAATACACATGAGCATTACTACAATAATATATATATATATAAACATAGAACGAAAATACAACAACTTTATGTAACATGTTGTACATGTTGTTGTTATTACTGTAATAATAAACTTTGAGCGAAAATGCAACAACGTTGTGTTGCGAATTGGCGGTCAAGGTCAACAAATGCCCTAATTTACAATAAAATATCTATTTTTGAAAGCAAATTAATGCTAGATTAAAGAGAGGCTACCGTATTTTTTTTTTCTTTTTTAATTTTAGGATTTCAATGTTAATCAAAACGTTAAAATTCTACTCCATAAGCTGGAGCAGAACCTATTAACGTTACGCTGACACGCACGCGTGTTTATGTTCATTCGCTCCATGTTGTTGTTATAAGGCATTTTTATTTCTAATGTTTCATCACCTGTGACTCAGGAAATCGGAGCTTTTAACCCATTAAACTTGCTAGTTTACATCGTTTTCTTCAGTGATCTGTGAAAATCTCTGTTGTTTTAAATGCTACTTCTGTTACAGTTGTTCAATGATTTTCAAATGATTGATTTTGAATAAAATTATTTCCCTAAAAGAATTTCTAGGACGATGATGAAAGATAAAACGATGAAAATGTAAGCTTTTTTTTTAAAAAAAAAAAATACTGTTTTTAGATGCAACTTTGAAAAGATACTATCAGCATTTTACTTTTCTTTCATGTAAAAAAACAGATTTTTTTCATTGATTGTTTAATGAAGTAGCACTGCGAAGCAACAGGGGGGCTAATAGCGACGTACCTCGTAATTTTGAACTTTCAGTCAAATGAGAAGGATGACACACTTCCCTCTCCAAACACACATATCATACCAATCACTTTTATTTAAATCCTTACCTATCAAGATTTTTAGGGAATTTCCCATCTCCCTCACTCCGTCACATCAATCAATTGAATTATTATAGCGTTCACACATTTTTTGATACATTAATATTTTTCCATTGATATCAGTGGTTTCCAACCGGTAGTTCGGGGACACCCAGGGGCTCGCGAGGTGTATGAAAGGGTGTACGAAGGCTCTAAATAAACCTTCAATATGGACAATCTGTTTATCAAATGACGTCTGTTCCTAAATGAATAGCAAAGCAGAAAGGAAGATAATTTTCTGGGGGTAGATATTTTCCCCAACTGGATAAACGTTTTAACAGACGTTCATAAAGGCGCTTGTAAAGCCTTGTGTGATTTATTTCGGGATTGGTAGTATGCAACGGTACATTTGTTTAATGAAGTTTTCCTCGTGTAAATAACTTTTAATAATTTTTATACTGTAATTTCATTAAGGATCGATGGTTAAAAACAGCTCATTTAATCAAGGCTGATAAAATGCTGGACGAGCAGTCTCATTTATTTATTCTTCAAACTTCAGCACTTGATTTCGAAACATCACAGGGGTATGATTCTGAAAGCTGTTGAAAGATACCATGTCACTTGCCTAAAAACAAAGGAAAACTAGTGAACATCACGAGAAGAAAAGGGGAGAGTGGAAATATATGACAGCGACTATTCACAAACGTGTTTTTATTTTTACTGGGGAAGAGTAAGAACCTATTCCACTTTGTGTAATCTGCAACGAAGTTCATGCCAACAGCAGTTTAAAGCCATTCCCGCCCCGTAGACACCTTGAAACAAAACATTCAACACACAAGGATAAACATTCCGAATACTTTAAAAGAAAATTAGCAGAAAATAGAAAGTGTAGTGTGTATCTTCTTTCGTGTCAGATTCAAACGAAGAGAGTAAAATGGAATTTGAAGTATTATTTCAAGTAAGTTATAGAATTGCGAGCAAAAATTTTTAATTGGACCACATACAGTGGCTCAAAAAATTGAGGATACACCTTACTTTCACTTGATAAATCCAACTTTTAATGAAAATAACACATTAACTAGAATAGAAGACGTATTTTTACTTTTACACGTAATAAAAGGGTTAATTTACAGTAAAAATAACGAAAATCAACAAAAAAATATCTAAAATTAAAAGTTTCACAAATATTTGAAGTAAACATAGGCAGATCTTTACCTCAAAAAATTATGGATACACCAATGAAATTTTTTCGATATATTACATGCATAGACAATATCAGTATTTTGTTGCATGTCCTTTGGCTTTTATAATGTCCTCCAAACGTCTTGGTACCGATTCGACCAATTTTTTAGTGGTATCTGGAGATATTTTATCCCATTCTTCTTGTAACACTTGCTTTAAATGGGCTTTGTTTCTAATCTGGTGTTTTTGGACCGCTGTTTCTAGTGTGGCCCACAAATTTTCTATGACATTGATGTCAGGGGACTGTGGCGGTGTGTGCAATTGCTGTTTACAATGAAAAAGACACCACATTTTGACATTACGTGCCGTGTGTTTGGGGTCGTTGTCGTGCTGAAATATAAAATTTCCATCTAAACCCAATTTTTGTGCACTTTCTTTAAGATTGTTGCTGAGTATGTCTATATCAAGCTTATGATCCATTATACCATCTATAAAAACTAAATTTCCTACCCCATTTGCAGCCATACAACCCCAAACCATGACGGAGCCACCACCATGTTTAACTGTAGGACGTAAATTTTTTGGATCCAAAGCGGTGTTCGGCTTTCTCCAAACGGTGTGACGACCATCGCTTCCAAAAATGTTGAATTTACTTTCATCACTAAATATAACTTTCTTCCAAAAGTTTTCTGTCTTCAACTGATGAGTTTTTGCAAACTCCAAACGCTTTTTCTGATTTTGTAAGCTTATGAAAGGTTTCTTTCTAGCTACTCGACTGCTATATCCAGCATTTCTAATCACACTTCTCACAGTTTCAGCACTTACACTTCTGCAGATTATTCGAGAAGTTTCTGCAGCTAGTTTGACTGCACTCAGTTTAGGATTAATCTTGATATCTTTTAAAATTTTCCTTTTAGCTACATCACTCAGAATACTTTTCCTTCCTCTTCCACTCTTATTTTGAATTAATCCATCGCGTTTAAATTTCCCAATGATTTTCTGGACACATGAGTGACTTCTACCGACAATTTCAGCTATTTCACGATAAGATTTTCCCTTCTTAAATAACCTTAATATAAATTTTCTTACATCAACACTAGTCTCTTTCCGGGAAGCCATTTTCCATTTAAAATTACAGCTTTATATTCTCATAACCAACTTCAAAAGACAGAAATAACTGTTGAAAAAGTTTAGGACAAAATTTCCCAAACTTAGATTATTAGTAGCAAGCAAAAAGAAATCAAGTGGTAGTTAAACAAAAATTTCATTTGTATATCCTCAATTTTTTGAGGTAAAAATCTGCTTATGTTTATTTGAAATGCCTCTAAAAAGTTTTATTTTAGAATTTTGTCGTTGTTTTTTCTTTATTTTTATTGTTAATTAAACCTTTTGTTATGTCTAAGAATAAAAATTCGTTTGCACTTCTGGTTAAGGTGTTATTTTGATTGAAAGTTGGATTTATCAAGTAAAAGTAAGGTGTATCCTCAATTGTTTGTGCCACTGTATATCGCAATGAGTATGCTTGTAGAAACGGCAGCAACGAAATTTGACCCGATTCTTTTATCAACAGTACAGTGTTGCATAGAATTTATGATTTGGTAAGTGATGCGGATAATGAGCTTTTGAAGGTAATAAAATAGAATTATTTTGCTATCTAGCTTGACGAGTGAACCGATCAAACAAATGCTGCAGTATTGCTAGTCTATATGGGATATATTTTTAAAAACTCCATTTTAGAAGTTGTACTATTTGTAAAACCTTTGAAACCCTATACAACTGAAGAAGCAATTTTCAATATCGTCAATGGTTGTTTTGAATAAATAAAGTAATAAACTAGTCTTACTCTGAGAGAGTGTACTCATACACAAATGGTGCAAAATTAATGACAGCGATACATTCTAGTCTTGTGGTGTGGGTAAAGATATTTAAAAAAATTAAATAGACTAAGTGCTGTATTCTTAGACAAACATTTGTATGTAAGCGTATTCCTGCAGAGTTATCCAATACTTTATTTTTTTTGTCTAATTTGCAATTTTTGCAATTTTGCCTAATTTGCAATTTTTGTAAGTCTGCAAACTTACAAAAATTGCAACATTTAAGAGAAATTACGCGCTTCGAATTACCGTTTATTCAATGCGCTTTGTGAAGACTTTGAATGTCTTCACGTTTCCTTACAACTTCACTCAAAATTTAGATGGCTTATCATGGAAAAGTTTTGACGCACTTGTTTGAACCTGAAATTTGAAGTTCAAACATTTTGTAATGATCATCCATTTCCTTTGTTTTCTTGTATAACTAATATTCTTTGACAGCAAAAACTTTCATACTTATCTGACTTTAGTATACAAATGAATGAGCTGATTTGTCAAAAAACGCCATTAAAGTTTTATTACCTTTTGCACAACATATCTATGTGTTAAAGGATTTTCAACATTTACCTTAAAGATAAATTCAGAAACATTAAATGTAAAACCTGATATAAGACTGAGACGTTCAGACTTTAAGTTAAACTTGAAGCCACAGATATCCCATTAAAAGGGATTTTTTTTCCTTTCCAAATTTAATGTGCGCATAACCAAGAACCAATTGGTCTATCGAATTAATTTTGTATTCCTTTTTGTTTAATTTTCCATTCCTTTCTGTCGATGCCAAAATTTAAAATGCGTCTTTGCAACTGTCAGTATCATAGAATTATCATATCCAATGTATCACAACAGCAGCTCTGTTATACTTGATTGATTGATTGATTATTAACATCTCACTTTGAAGCAACACGAAGGATAATGGCGACGGACCTCGTCATTTTCAGCCTAAGTTAAGTTGTGGTGACGTTATATTCCTATTCGCATCTTGTGCCATAGCTGAACTAAACATACTTACACTAAAGAGTGAATAAGTTATGCAAGAAGACGTTAGACAGATTTCACACACTATATTTATTCCACAATTAATTACTATAACGACAAATGAACACCGAACTCCACCGACAAATGAACTCCAAAATAACGCCGTAGATATATTTGCCTTTCTCATTAATATCAAATTAACAGAGTCTTAACAAAACGTCGAAGTTGAGTCTGACTCGACTTCTAGGCTCCTCTATGCCGTCGATAACTTGTAGCAATTCTTGATATCGTCTACGACTATGGGACAACTGCTCAACGCTACAGTCACTAGAACTCTATCGTGTCTCTCTCGTTTAGCTCATATACTTTCCCATCTAACTCACTTCACTTTATTTCTACCTGCCTCTAATTTAAATACTCACGTTACAAATTGGTTGGGAAGAAATTGTTGCTCATAGCAATCAATCTTAATTAAAGTCCCCGAGGTTAATGAAGAGAAAATCGTGAATAGCCCAACGTCACAAAGTGACGAGGGCATATCTAAGCTGAAATCTCTCCCTCCAAACAACGAGGAAGACTTGGAGCCTCGATAGATTTAACGCGCATCAACTTGCTACACAATGAGTATTTAGTTGTATCAGGAATTGAACCCATGACTCACATGATACAACGCTGGCCAGCAAATTCATATCCATGATCACTAGGCTACCACTCTCACTATAAATATCTAAAGAAATGTTATTTGTAGTCAGCAATGCGATGATCAAAGTCATTGTTAGCATCTTAAAAATTCTTTTATACTAAAGAAGAAAGCATCTAATCACTTGTTAAGTGAATGATGGTAGAGTCAAATGACGCTATACGCAGATGTGGCCTTGATAGGGAAACAAAATGCAACTGCAATCTAGCTGATTAAAAAACAGAAAAGTAAGTTAAAAAGGATTGACAACAAGGAGGGTAAAAAATAGAAAAAGATCGCTAGAGTTTCGGGGGGGGGGGCCCCGACACTCGCGTTTATCAAAGGCAGTAAATCCTTTGAGAAAAAGACCACTTGAAGGCCTCGGGATCATGATGCCCATACTTACCTAAAGAAAATGTATTTTGTTACATGAATTTACAAAAAGCTGGATATTAGTGAGATTCTTATGGCTATAAGGTTTCCATAACGGAACTCGGGTAGAATTTGTTTTCTCCCTGGTTCACTACACAAAAGTGCAACTGTGTACGGTTGTAGCTATTATTTACGTGGTCGCGGTTGTGCAGTTGATCATAGTGGTGATCTCACGACTGGCGTTATTTTCGTCGAGTTCGAGCTATGATTCCACCAAAGATGCGCCGTGTAGAGAGGTGATGCGCGTTAAATCTGTTCAAGGTCCCAAGTCCTCCCATTGGCGCGGTGTGGAATTTTGGAGAGGGAGTTGTCAGCTCTGGTGTCTTCCTCGTCACATGACCAAAAATAAAAATTACGGAGCTCATTGCCAATAGCTATCATGTTGCTTCTCATTGTAACGTTAACAGACAAACACGCATATTATTTACGTGATACACTTGATTTATTCATAAATTAGTGACTTGGCCAAATGTGGTACCTCGCACCAATGAAACCAACCAATCAAAACGAAACTAAAATAAAAAATTTTTTTTAAAAAAGTGAGGTTTGCTGCCTGTAAGCCAACGTTTAATCAAAACTTACTACCCCTGTTATAGATGAATCAGAAAGAAACTTATTCCTTAAAAATGTCAAAACCGGAACAGAATGTTATATAGCTGAGGCGACGACGCGTTAAGTGCTGTCTTTCAATGTTTACTATTCATCGGATTTGTTTTTATTACATTTTCAACAGATTTTTTTTTTTTTTTAATATTTGCTTCAGTAACCCTTTTGAAAATGCAATTTTATGCTTCATTGATATATACGACCTTATCAATAAAACTTTTTCCTGTGTTATATGTTTAAAAATATGCTTCGCAGTTTGTAATAATCTGTATATTTTTATTTTATATAATTAAAATTTATTTTACCTTTGTTAAAAACTTTTTAAGGTTGTAAAAATTTACTTTAAAAATATTTTTTATTCTATATACCAAAATATATACAATATTACTAAACAATTTAAATGTACATTGAAACCAAAATACTTTAAGCGGAAGCAGTTTTTTTTTATTTTATTTTATTTTTTATTTTTATTTATTTTTTTTTTCTCCATTCAAGCATCAAATGTGTTAAAATTTCTTGTTTTAAATATTTGGGTCTGCAATAAATATCTTATTGATGCAAGAAAGGAATATTTGGCTGTAAATATGTCGGGCCAACGTCTCTGGCCCGTCACAAAAGAGAAGTTTACAAAATGAAACAACCAAGGTAGCGATTCTCAACCTATAATTGGTAACTGTAATAAATTTCGGCCGTTTGGGGGCACGTGGAAAGAAAACGGTAATACCAATTACGCCTGCTAAAAAAGAGCACAATTTTTTTTAAATATTTAGGCGACAGGACACATTCAAAACACAATTTGGAATTAAAATATCGGTCTTTTATTTTTGATCTTACATTAAAATTCAAACTTTTATTTTTAAAAATGCGCTTGAATTTTGCTTCTAACTTATTTAGAAAATGAGTTACAATTGTTGCTATAATATTACTTGATCATGAATTTCACTGACCGGAAAAGCTCTAAAAACGAGTTTTCTTTTACGGTTTCCAATAATATAAAACACACTATATTAATGGAAACCGTAAAAGAAATATATATATATTACATTACATTATATTATATTATATTATATTATATTATATTATATTATATTATATTATATTATATTATATTATATTATATTTACAAAATGTGAATATATTTTTTCTTTTGAGTTGCCATGTTTTGCGGAAAGATTTAGTTTTTGCTTATATTTGTATAAAATGCCCTTTTTACAATAAAATTATACACGAACCAAACTTTTCTTGGGTTTGTTTCTAATTTTGAAGCCCCATAAGGTTATAAAATATGCATTTATAGGTAAAATTTAAGTTAATTCAAAAACTTTTCTTCGAAGGTGTGCTGTTACCTTAAAAAGAATTTTAAAAAGTGGATAGAGGTTTTTATTAAGATTGTCAGTTATCACATTTTCAACTCCGATAAAAGAGAAATTGCCGAAGCTCAAATCAAATACCACTCTGAACTCTTATATAGTTACATTAAAAAATGAATTCGGAAACAAACGAAACACAGCTCCCAATTTTAAGATTATACTTATTTTCATTTGAGTCTAATTTTTCAGAATTTCGTAATTCAGTGCTGTTCTTCCAAATATTTCATTAATTTCCCTCCCCCCCCCCATCTAAGTTAATTCTTTGCTTACTTCGAAAATGAAAACTGTTCAAAGAGGAAAAAATAGACTACTTACTCCAATTCAACTCATACTCCTTTTTCGGTATCTGTAATTGGTAGAGCAGATTAAAGGGGGGGGGAGGAAAGGATTTCTCTCCCACACTAGAGGATTATTGGTCGGAGTTTGCAGACAGAAACCAAGGCAACTGATTATACTCTGGCTGAAAAAATGTTGGGAACATGTTGAACTAAGGGAAGAATAAAGAATATTTTTCTAAACAATCTTTTTGTGTCAGGTGGGAGGAAAACGAAGAATATGCTGAAAAATTCAAAAAGAAATGTGTTGCTTTCTTTTTTTCAGAAATGCCAAAACAGCTTCGGCGAGAAAATCTAATTCTGTTGACTTTATTTGGGTGATTGGGTCAATGAGCCAGCCAGCTAGTCCCGATCGTTTAGAGATTGATTGTACGATTATTTTAATGTTGCACTTAGAGGCAACGTAAGGGTTATTGGAGTTTAATTTCGTAATTTTGGACAATGGTAAATTAAATTAGATGGCAAGCAGCTTTCTTTAAGTATGGGTATTTTGATTCTGGCACGAGCTTGGAAAATTCAACTATACAAATAGATGTGTGATGAATTTGTTGCGTCTAAACCTCTTACATCTAACAACTTCAATTTCCCTATTGCTTTTTCAACAAGAATTATTTCAAATAAGGGAAATCCACCTTCAATAATGTCTCAAATAAATGAACTAAAAAAATTTGAAAAAGTAGATTCCAAACTTTTCAAATCTTCATACCAATACTTGAAATCTGACTGCAATTCTTAAATTTTTTCTTTGTATCCATTTAATTATTATTATATTCGCTTTTACTCTTTGAAAAAAATAGTACTCTCTCGATAATCCGGCTGAAGTCGCCCCAGAATATCGCTAGACAGCCGAAAACACCGGACTACGGAAAAAATCACTAAATATCAAAAGCTATATATTATTCAAAATTTATTACTGTGCGCGCAAATTGTAAAATACAAAAAATAATTAAAAACTAAAAAGAATGAACTGTCTTATGTTGATAGTGGCCGCGGTAGCCTAGTGGTCAAGGTCGTGGACTAGCGGCCAGGGGTTTTCGTTCAGTCGCGGGTTCGATCCTTGGCCGCCAAAGACCCGCCGTGTAGCCGGGGCTGATGTACGTTAAATTCATCAGGGCCCAAAGTCCTCCCGTTGGCGTGATGTGGATGTTAGGATAGGGTGGTGCCAGCTCAGGTGTCGTCTTCGTCACTTTACCATGATTCAAAATTACGAGGTCCGTAGCCAATAGCCCTCGTGTTGCTTCTAGTGCGACATTAATAAAAACTAAAACTTGTGTTTATAACCTACATTATTATTTTAAAGTAGAAGATCTGAAATAACGTCTGCAAGACTAGTCTATCTGAGCAAAAACATGATGCTCAGCCAATAGCAAACCCTCTGGTGGTGAGATGCATTCATTTCTATGGCCGCTTTCTGAGCGACAAATCAAATTCCATCGCTACACACCCACACACAAAAATATATATTTCTCTCTCTCTGTATATATATATATATATATATATATATATATATATATATATATATATATATATATAACAGGAACAAAAAGAGAGAAAGTATTGTAGATGAAAAAATGTCAAATTATGAGTAAAAACAAGTTGTACTGAAACAAACACCAATCTCATATTCTAAGGCCTTCGAAGCAACATAGCTGTTAAGCTATTTTGAGAAACATATAGATCTAATATTAATATAACAGCCAATAAGATCAGAGCCGATGCTATTGAAAAATAATCACCATACAGGATTGGTTCATAAAATAATAAACTCGATTTATTAAAAATATTATTAATATTTTTATTAAATATGTTTTGTAATTTTTTTGTAGCAAGCAATTGACTTATGTATTTTAAAATTTTTTGTGAATAATACATAAAAATTTAATCTTTGTCATTTTCATTAATAATGAAAACTTTTCGATATCCTGGGATAAGAATTAAAACTTTATGTTACTGTGGATTACTTAAAAATACTGTTTCCTGAAGCCAAACAGATCAACATGAATAGCTGTAATTTTCAACATTATGTACATAAAGATAAATTAATATGGGAATAAATTCTCTCCCTCTATCTCGGTTCTTTATAATATAGTAATTAAAACTTTTCCATACTCCATCGTATTTCCTATTCTAAGAAGATAGCATTTAAATTTACATATAGACAAATAAACGATGAAAAAGAGGGATCATTCTCCATAGAAAAGCTTTTTCCAGTCACTACGAATATAAATCATTGTTTTTAGAATACCCGATGGGTTGGACGTTGACAGCATTAAGAAAAGGGCGTCCTCTAACAAAACATCTTCAGGGTGACTCATCCTCCTTCAGGCAACAGCACCCTCCTCCCGGGGTGTGTGAAGTTTGCATGCTAATCCCGCAACAAAAAAACGAAGAGTGCATTCAGGCGTTGCGGCACTCTATTCTTCACCAACGCTACTCCCGACAACAAAGCTACAAAGTAAACACAAGGCGCTATGCTGAAGGTTGTAATCACTGCCTCCCTTCAATTTAACAATTGCGATGGCATTACGCGAGCTCAGAATCGCTTTTCTTGTTCTCTAGAAAGTGTTACCTTGGAAACTGTGGAAGATACTCGGCGATGACCTTGAACAGAGGCATTGTTTAGAAAGGATAATAATGAACATTGACATTCCGTCTCCGGCCTTAAAGGTGTCGTGCATTGATACCGAGGGAAGGTCTTTTGTCGATTCCGTGTTAAAGAACTGCAGTGGATGATATTAAAATTTGATACGAGTGTGCTGCAAATATGAAAAGCTGAAATGTATTATCGCTAGACCTCGTTTTCTTGATTATTCAGCAGTTTACGCAGCAATTCCATTTGAGAAAATCGTAAACTCACTAGTTTTGTTTCGAACAGACATCACTCTAGAACAGGTACTTCAAACTCTCGGCCAGCATGTGGTACAGCCAGTTATATTCGTAACCTAGCCAACTTAACAGCAGACAACAAATACTTTACTAAAAATAACGTAGTTTAATCTTTTTTCTTAATATTGAGTTTCGCATAATAATTTGTAATGAACCATTAACTCCGTCAATGAACTTGTTTTACTTCATTGACGGAGAATTGATTTCGTAGAATCGACTCATCATTACTCCCATCAATAACAACAAATATTTCAGAGAACATAATAAAATTATACCTACCTCTCCATTGCTCTTCTGCTGTTTTCTATTATTCTCCATTCAGAGAACAAGAAAAATAATTTTTTTACGTTACGCTCATTAATGTATACAGTTATCTTACGTATGGCAAGATAAAGATTATTTTTTTTATTTTTATTAAATATTTGTATTTTTTTGTGTGAACGATAACTCGTATACTTAATGCATTTGCATTTAATATGTCTTTATCGATTCCACGTGGAAGCAAAATTAGAACGAAAAATTCCTGACAATTTTTCGTTTCGACCTTTGGTCGGTATTTCCAAGAAAAATGGGATATTCTGTGGCATAACTTATAAAATAATAAGCACGATATGCAATATACCAAAGGAACATAACATAAAATGTCGCTATGAATATCTTAAGTACTGGATACAAACCACATACTCCAGCTACGATAGAAAACTAAGACAAATTCAAAATTAACAACATACATCGAGTGTAGAAAGTATTCACTCTAGAGCGTTTTTGGTATCAGGTACTCAAGCACTTAGTACACTAATTTGAAGGAAAAAAATTCGAAAGGTAATACCTAATTAAAATACTGTTTTTTTAAATATTTCGACATATGAGTAATTTTCGAGCCATAGAAGGGGAGAGTTGTCCGACCTTGGATGTCGGCGAATGTTTTGAACCCTGGACCAATGGGTCCAAAGGAAAGTTGACCGGTCACTTTTTGCTGTGCCCTAACCAACCAGGCTCAAAAAGTCATCTCTTTCTGCTTAGTTAGTAAGGCGTTTCAACTTCTGGCGTTGTGGTTGAAGAAAGTCTCTAAAGTTTTAATGAGGAGCAAAAATTGAATAAATGTTACATTGATTTTGAATTGTACGGAAAACTAAATCTTAATAATTTTGAAACGTGTAAATAGTATTCGTATGTATGTGTGTGCATGCCCTAAAACAAATGCACATTTTTATAAGTGTTGTAGTTGGATCAGTTAGATCTTAAGAGAAAAAAGGATGTAACTCATCTTGAGTCATATATATGATGATACAGTGCAGCTGACATTTGATAGACAATGAATAATTTTGTATTATGTTCGTAAGTCTAAAGAACCATGTTAATGTGAGCTTAAATTGATTATAAAGCTTCGTAAAGACGTAAAATATGAAGCGAAACTGCATTATTAGTCGGTGTACCAGGTTCTATACATTGTGCAATCAGAAGTTTACACGTGCTAAATTATCCTGGGTCGATTATCTCTACTTAACTCAGTAGACATGTGAATTTTCGTCCACCCGTTCGAAAAAAAAGGAGGAGAAAAAAAAAAAAAAAAAAAAAACGAAAATAAATGCTGCTAATCTAATAGAAATATTTTAAAAAAAAATGAAGAATAGCCTGTTGGTGCAATTCGAAACGAATGTAGGCTATAGGGTTTCCATAACCGAGTTGCGCGAAAAAACTCTTTGCAAACGAATCGAAAGTTACGATTATTCTTGGCTATAAAATACGTAAACGAAAGCCCTGAGATTTGGAAAATAATTTTTTTCTCTGACGAAAGTAAGCTTAACTTTTTTCGATCGGACGATAAACAAATGGCGTCCAGAAAATGAAACATAGAAAAACTAATCTACAAAGAGCGTTTTATAAAAACTGAGAGTAAATAAAAAAAAAAATAACCAAGAAATATACTTACAGCAAAAAATAAATATTTTTTTTCTAACTACCTCCTTCCAGATGACACGCAACTGTCCCGTCGTTCAATCCATTTTTCGAAACAAGTAAAAAAGTTTTTTTCTGGAAGCTAATTCAAAGAACCCTACACTGCTGAAATAACGTCTGATCTGGACTAAATTTTCTCCTTCGATATCGGAAACAGCCAGATATCGCATAGTGTGAGATCTGGACTGTAAGGAGGATGTGACATGATTTTAATATTGCATTTACTAAGATATTAATGAACAGAAGTAGCAACATACGGACACGCATTATCGTAACGTAATATCCAATTCCTTTACCAGTTCATGACCTTTCTCGATACGTGTCATCGCAAAATTTTAAAAAAAAAATGAAACATAATATTCAACATACACAATAGTTTTTGGAGGCACAGCATGCTGATAGATTTATACCTTTGTGGTCAAAGAAAATAATCATCTTGACCTTTCCAGCAGATTTGGTTTTTCGGAATTTTTTTTTTTTTTGAAGACGGAGAATCAAGATGTTTCCATACACTTGTTGCGGGCTTGGTAAGGTGAATAAAATGATGTACGCAAGTCTCATCACCTGTTATTACAGTCTGTAGGAAACTCAGCTCACTTAGAATCATTATGTTTCCCCTCATAATAACATAGTGAATTCTTGTTTGCATTTGTTCTTTAGTCAAGTAATGAGGAACCCTTATGGAATAAACATGGTGAATCTGTAAATTGTTGCGTAGAATGCGAAATATTGATGTTTTCGAAATGTTAATTAATACCGCTATCTCCTCACATGACATTTACCGATTTTCTTGCAAATTTACTCCCACAGTGTTAATATTTCGATCATTTATCACACTTTCTGGTCTTCCAGCCTTAGGAGTCAGCTCTGCAGAGAAGCGTTCTTTTTTGAAATCACCATAGATTGATTCACCAAAACATTCGTCATTGTTCGTTCCTTTTCTAACGTAACTGCTTTTGGATCTATTTTGCCCAAACGATAGCAAAATTTTATGGCACAACGCATTTTTTTTAAAATCTCTGAATCACTCACCTCCATTTCTGTAGGGCAAATAAAAACAGTTCTTTAAAAAAGCAAGAAACTAGGAAAATAAAATCGTCTGCTTCGCTTTTAAAATATTTATAAACGTTTAATTAACATTTTGAAAAAAATCGCCTACGCTTTTATTTTCTAGTTTAGAGGTGTTGCCATTGCGTTAAAAAAAACTCTCAGTTTTTATAGAATGAAATTCGTACTTTAAAAAGGAAACATAGTGGCAGGATCATGCTTGTTAACAGTTGTAATAGTGTCTGGGGTCGACAGTTTCTCAATCGGTGACATCATGAACCACCAGGTTTTCTTAATCATTTTGAAAAATAGTTTTCATTCTAATACAAGAAAATTGATCCTTATAGCGATTGCACGATAATGATCCCTAGCATACAACCTTGAATATACGACTATGTATCTTATATAACACTCCTGAATTCAAGAATTTTCCTCTTCGGTCACGAGACATCAATCCCATGAAACATTTGACGAATCACAGAATTGAAATAAGGCTCCCCCCCCAATAAATATGGCTTTATAAACAAGAATAAGACTACATGTCAAGTTCAGTGATATCAATATCATTTGATTGTTCACTTACGTCATATTAGAAGCAATACGAGAGCTAGTGTTGACAGATCGCATCATTTTGAGTTTCGGTCAAGTGACGAGAATGACACCCGAGCTGTACCTCTCCAGACTTCTATATTACCCCAATAAAAGTATATCTAATGATTTTTTGGGCAAATGAAATGTGTATTTTTGGCACCAAGGCTTCTCTCTATGGATTATGACTATCAATGTATAAATACTTTTTATCCATCCCTGTACAAGGCCTGGGTGAATTTCTTGTTAGAAAGTGGCCTTAATTGGAACTGAGTTCGGCAGCCATGTTCTAGAACAACAAAATAGGCAACTAGTTACCAATAGTAACATAGTGACGTTCTCATTGACACCTGAGCTGGACCTAATTCTATTATTGGTCGCCTAAGGGGTTATTGTTTTAGGTGAATCACTTTTGACGTACCAGATCGCTTTTCAATTTTTATCGTTCAATTTTAATTACATTTAGCTCAAATATATTCATTTTAATAACTTATCACTTGCTTTAATTTTAATTAAATGTAGTTGATATAATATTCAATTTAAT
>BMAW01006936.1:526950-542561 GCA_019974015.1 Nephila pilipes | reverse complement strand
ATAATATTCAATTTAATAATATTTATTGTTTGCTTTAATTTTAATTACATGCAGCTGATATAATAATCAATTTAAAAAATTATCGTTCGCTTTTATTTTAATTACATGTATAGATTAAACATATTCAGTTTAATAATTTATCGCTTGCTTTCATTTCAATATCTGAAAAGTTTGTTATTGTCTATTTCTCGATATTTCATCGCTTACTTTAATTCTTATATTTAATTGCGTAATTTAATAATAACAATTAAAAAATGGCGCACCTTGGGTGGATAAATTTGTTCTTTGCAAAACTTTACATAGAACTTTCGATTGGTTTTCTTTCATTATTATTTTATTATTCGGTTCATTGCCTTAAAGGCATTGTCCTATGAAGTCATTTGATTTGATTGAGATTTGAATGTAAATTAGATTAGAAATATTTTGAAGTATGGTGAATAAGATTGATGCGATAACACTTATAAGCTAAGAAGAATTTAATATGAGAGTTAGCAGTGAGAGAGATTGGAAGTTTTGCCTTAAAACCATTAATGTGAAATGATCATTGATGGATGAATAGTTAGTCGGTTTCAGCTTACACGCTTAGTACTAACTCAGATTCTGTTATTCAATTAGTAGCATTTTATATTATTGATCATTCGTAAAGGACGCTGGAATATATTCTTCAATGGTGTGATAAATATCTTGATTTTTGACTATTCTACGAGAAATAATAAAATAAGTTGAGAACTTGATCCTTTGATTATTTAAACTTGTTAATTAGTAATTGAAATTTTTTAACTTACGGAGGGTCAAAGATGTGCTCGCAGCGAAACAGAAGAAGCACAAAACATGTAAAAAATCATGAAAAATGTTTGATGTTTTCAAATTTTGAGAAACAATGTATTGCTAAAATTCAATATTTTAAATCTTACGTATATCTTTTTTTCAATTATTTTGTTAAGCGCTCTGTACACTAGTGCTTTCTTCATCAACTCTACTAGCAGCAATGAAAGTTAACAAAAAATTACTCCTTTCACATTAAGTAAATTTTTCAGAGATGCTTTTCACGAGGAAAAAGGAGCTTATTTTAAGTCAAGTTTAAGTAAACCTAATTTTTTAATAATAACACAGGTAAAAAAGATTTTTTTGAATATGAGTTTTCTTTCAATAAAAATTAAAATTAAAAATTCACTTTTTATTCATTTTCTAACAAAATAATAATTAACAAAGGAGTTTGAGCAAAGACCTCTTCACTTTGGCGACGAATTTGGTGACCATTTGGCGACTTGGCGAGAAAAATGGCGTAAAATTTAATTCTTCAAATAATTAGTTTTAATTAATTAAATTTTATTAATTACATTTAAACTATCGTACTGGCATCCAAAACAATCGTGAAAAGAAATTTCACACCAATTGAGAGTTTTAAAATATGAGAATAAAGTTTTTAAAGTTTTGACCTAGACATACAATGTAAACGGAAGAAAATCCATTAAAAACGATGGAAATCATGTTTTAACATTGAACTATTTGTATAATGTAGGCAAAGAAAATCACATTTATAATTATAAATAATTATGAATGATCAATTAATAATCAATAGCTGCGTTTACATTTGAAAGTGGTGTAATTTTCTTCCCATGCCACTAACATAAAATCTACGGCATTTGTAACTTTAAAAATGAGCAGAGTACTTTTAAAACAACATTCTTTACGCTGAACGCAATTCAAAAGTGAAATTGAAAAAAAAAAGTTTTTGTTTTTTAATTTTAATTTTATGATTCAGATTTCCCTTAATTTTTGTATAAATACTATTCTATGCTTAAAATCTGTAAAGGTTTATTAGAAAAAAATTGTGTTCACTGTACTCGTACCGGGAAAAACTTCATTTCATAATGTGCGGTGGATAAAACAGATTGGAGTGAAATATACGAGAATCGCAAAAAAACACATTTTGAGAAAAACGCAAATGCAGATGTCTTTTTCTGTAGAGCGGAACACGTTTTAAACTCAGTTTTTGAACATTCTATTTATGAAATTCTCATAAATAATACATCTTCGGAATCGATGACGCGTCGTCTATTTTTTAACAGAAAATTTTAAAAAATGAAACATTTGCAGTATTTTAGAGCATAGAAAATCATGCCCATAAGAAATTAATTGATACGTGACCTTTATTAACTATATGTTAAACCAGTTTTTCGTCACATTTTATGGGAGTTGTTCAAAGAAACCGTAGGGCAGCATTGAACAATGACAGCTTTGTTAAGGTGTGGTTCGAAGCTTTGTGTACTTTCTCCTACGAACATCGATTTCTTTTGACTTCTTAGTTCAGGGATGTGGGTTTGATTTCACTCTTGAAGCAGCGAAGGATTTGATTTTGTTCATTAGTGTTACTTACGCTTCTTTTATGATTATATATCTCTTATTGGTGACTAGACTTCCTACTTTGTAATGTGATCCAATGTCAAATAATTTTAAAATAACATAGCACAAAAAATAATTCGAGGCCAATTGGAGACGGGCCTTTTATACTTAAAACATACTGAAAGAATTTCTACAGTGACGAAAACAACACATGATGGAACCTTTCTCTCCTAACTGCACACCATAGAGCATGGTAGCAGAGTGGTCATGGTCCCGAGTTCGCAAACGGCATTGTTTAAGTCGAATCGAGAGTTCGAGTCTTGATTCCTCTTAAAACTCGTCGAGAAGCGAAACGGATGTGCATTGAAATTCCAAAAACTCACGCTTCTGCGGTATGGTGGCATGGAGAGTGGGGTGGCAATTCAGGTATTGTCCTCGTCACTTAACCTCAAAAAGATGAGGTCTGTCGCGACTAGCCCTCGTGTTGCTTTCAAGTGCAACGTTGATAAGCAAACCTAACTTCACACCACAACACAAGACATTGAAACTCAATTCCGTTTAATGTGCAACAGTACCTTTTATTTCACGCGACGGATATTTGGCAAAATTAGGTTTTAAAAGATTAATTGCTTTTTAACATCTCACTTTGAAGTAACACGAAGGCTACTGCCGACGAACTTCGTCATTTTCAGCCGAAGTTCAGTGATGAGGGCAATATCTGAGTTGAAATCCCACTCTCCAAACTTTCACTCCATACCAACGGGAAGACTTGGAGCATCGACAGATTTAACGCACATCAATTCTGCTGCACGGTGAGTCTTTTGTGGCATCATGACTCAACCCCCCGACTGGACTTGACAACGCTGGCCTCGAGCTCGCGACCCAGCCCTTGCAAAAGAGACACTATTATTGTAAATGGGTTATGAAGATTCTGGTACCAGCACATATAATCATCTTGTTCATTTGATAATATTATCTGAAATTGCTTATAATACAGTCAGATCCCCTTTACTCGCGGAAGTCGTGGTCAATGGATATTAAATTACGAGTCACAGTATAAAATATAAAGTGAATGCTATTATAAATTCTAACGTTGATATGAATTTTCTGCGTTTCTTTTACACTCTTTAGAAATTATTTTTAATCATTACAGAAATCACTTATACAAGAAAAATATCTTTATAACACTTAAAATTAAACCAAAAAAAAGAAAAAGGTGGACGCGCAGCTTATCTTACTGAACGCGAGATCTTGAAAATAATTTCTTCAAAAACAAAATCCGTAACGGGATCATTTCTCTTTCCGATAAATGGTAATTATACCCAATACAAGCATTTAAATACGTAAAATATAAATAAATAATATTGTAATGGTTGATCCTCTCTTACCTACAAACTTTCAAAGGATCTGTCTCAAAGACAAATTTTTATCCATATCTACGTAGTCGGACTTTTATTTATCTCTTTTGTGACGAAAGTCACCGTCAGTACTTTATGATCAAGAGATTAGTGAGTTCTGGTTTCACTACAGATTTCTATTCAACTCCGGTGTTATTTTTTGCTAGTTTTTGGGCGCGAAAGCACCATTTCTCTTATTCCTTTCTCCTGTTTCCAATTTCTCTTATTCGGAATAAAAGTATTCTATTACAAATTAAAACTCAACTCCAGAGTATATTTATTCCACAATATACAAAATAAAAAAAAAGAAGAAAAGATTATAAAGTCACCTCTTAACAGGAAATTCTTATGTCGCTTGAAAAGATGTTTAATCTGAATCAAAGGTATTAATCTAACCACGAAAGAAGCTGACTCGCGAATTAATGGGTTTCGATTGCACATTCGTTACCAGCAGTCATAAGAAATGAAAAAGTTCTATGCAAAGTTTTGCAAAGAACAGATTTAAGCACCCAAAGTGCGTTTTTTTCAACAATTATTATTAAATTACTCAATGGAATATAATAAGGATCAAAGTAAACGATGAAATATCGAGAAATTGACAACTGCAAACTTTTCCGATATTTAAATTAAAGCAAACGATAAATTATTAAATTGAATATATTAAAGCTAAATATAATTAAGATTACAGAGAACGAAAAATTATTAAATTGAATATTATATCAGCTACATTTAATTAAAATTAAAGCAAACAATAAATATCGTTAAATTGAATATATTTAAGCTAAACGTAATTAAAGTTGAAGCAAACCATAAAAAATTGAAAAGGGATCTGGTACGCCTAAAGTGATCCAACTAAAACAATAGCCCCTTGGGTGACTAGTAAAATTAACTCTCTAAATTCCATTCGTAAGGTAAGTATCCTACATCCCAATCACATTTGAAGGTAGTAACTAAGTACACACACCATGAAATAGACATTTCTGGTGGGCGTAGGTATTTCTTTTGATTCGTTGGGTGTTTTTAACTTTCCGTTTAACCGTTGAGATGAAACCTTTCGAGATGGGTGTCACATCCAGGAAAAACGGATGTGTAGGCAGTTGTACGACGCCCTGTAGACATAACCGTAGGCTGTATTTAAAGACAATTCCTTAAAAATTAAACACATGCGTGTACATTCTGACCCCGTTAACACACATTAGCCGGTGTGTATGGTTATTGAGCCGCAGATTAAGTCAAGCGTAAGCTAGAGTATTAATATAAACTGAGTCATAATGTAAGTTCCAACGTTCCTACGAATTGTAACGAACATTTGCTTTGAATAACTGAGCAATTTGAGAATGTAAATGTATGTTCATGTATACCACGAGCATCGTTTAATAAGTCCTTAAGAAATCCAAGAGATGGCGCTGGTAGCACCGAAAATGGTTTGTTTTTAGTAAGCATCCTGATTCACTAGACAGCTGACACTCAATTACTCATGATCATGACACTTTTCGCACCTCAAAAATTCTTGGTCATAACTTTTCCGGCCGATGAGAACACCTTTGCCTTCTTTGGAACAGTTTAACCGGAAGCAACCCGACGTTTTGATTGTTGATTAATTTCCGAATGTATTACTGTAATATAATCCGATTTATTCCTGCCTCACCTACGTAACAACTCGACACAGCAGCAATCAAATTTTGATTTGGCAGCAGTTGAGTACTAAATTAAAACTAACTTATAAATCAATGTTACTTTTGTTTCAGCTCCGTTTAATAGATGGCTGGAGCTAATGATAACAACAAATTACCTTAATGATGCCATTTGTTTTCAAATTCAAGTAATTTTTGAGCCACCTTCGTATTTTTATAATATGCCAGCCAATTGATTGGTACGAAAAATATTTAATAAAAGAACAATTAAAATATTTTGTTAAAAATTAAGGACTGGTTTTATTTAATAATCCTAAATAAGTTATTGTTTTTAGTGGCATTTTGTTTTATCAAAATCTTTTGCATAGTAAATCTTCTTTACTGTACCCTAAAATGAGATCCCTTTTGCTTAATAGAGCTTATATAACCACTTATGAAGGATAAAAATCTTTATAACTCTTAAAATTTGAGTCCTCAGATCTTGAATATAAACTCTTACTTTAAAAAAAAAAGTCCGAACTGGAACATTTCATTTCCTTAGAAATGGTGATTCATAAACCAATGAGCATTTAGCTAAAATTACAGAAAAATAAATAAATTAAATAATGATGAAAAATAAATGAGAAAAAATGTGTAAACTAGAACGATAAAAAAAAATACTAATGTGTGCTCATAAAAGTAAATCATGACGCCATCGGAAAAAAACATTAATCTGAATTTCATAAAAAGAATAAGAATTATAACGCCACAATATTTAGAAGTGATAGTACATTCGATTGGTGATTGAGGTAAGGATAGTAAAACCACGTGTAAAACAGACTAGCGTGAGCCGCATGTTCATGGGGTCTGACTGTAACAAGATTTTAAAATTTTCGAATAGAAAAAAAAAATTCAAGAAAACAAATAAGCTTTTGTTAAAATTTTTCTGTCTTGCTTATTTGAGCGTCTTTCACGCAGTGTTCTAAATAAAAAGAACTTTTAATACTCCTAGAAATCTCTAGAATGAATTTAAAAGTCAGAATATTCACATAATTACCAATTTTGCTTAACTTTTGGATACTAGTAAAGAAAAGAGAGTGGAAAGTTTTGAATTAGGTACTAAGCTTAATATCCAAATTAACTTTTTTATTAATAGGAAGGTTAATAACAGGAAAAGATATTTTGAATTAAATAGAAAAAATACCAGTTTGTAAAGTTATTTGAGCTCTCTATCTCATTAATATCGTCTAAGAAGTTATCTGATGAACACTACCGTTACATTTATCTTTTACAACTCAATTTAAAGAAACCAATATCCATTTCTCTATCTATAAACAATGCTAAAAATTTTAAAACAAAATAACTCAAAATTTTCTTATAAAATAATATTCTTAATACAGCTGATGTAAAGGAAAATAATAATGGATATTTTAAATTTTAGAAGTTTGCTTCATATTTCAGTATTAAATTAATTATCTTTTACTAAATGTTATTTTCAAGGGTTTTTTGTTTAATAAGAAAGTAAATTTAAAAAAAAAAAAATATGTTTGCTAACTATTCCAGAATTAAATTAATTAATTTTTTACCGATCTTTTTTTTTTGTCTTCTTATTTTGGTAACTGAGTAATTAAATAAAATTTGCTACTTTTTCTGTTGTATAATTTAGCATTTGCGAAATAGTTGTATTGACTTCGTTTGCTTCTTCGCTAGGTAGCTAAGATATCGTGGTGCCATCTATTGTTCATAGAAAGAAATGAATTTATGATGTAGTGTTTGAATCATACTAGATGGCAGCACGAAGCATCCATATCAAACGAACTTGTGCCGATCATACTAATAGTAAGAAATACTAATATTATTATTTTAGTTATTTTCAGTAATATTATCAAGAAAGACAAATTGTTACATGTACATACAAAATCACACAGTTGAATTTTCCTATGATTTTGTAAAATATTTTAAAGGTGATAAATTTATAACATTTTAATTTGTGTACTTCCATCTCATTTCTCTCAAAAATACCTAATCTAAGTAGGCAAAAACCACTTTTTCTTTTCAAAAGTAACTTTAATTTTTTTAATATATTCTAAGATGTTGCTGTTTAAGAAAATGGCAATAGCAAAAAAGCGTGGGTATTAAATAAAAGTTACACGTGTTAAGTTCAAAAGATTGGCATTATAATACATTACTGTTATAATTATATTTAGTTTGCTTAAGATATGTTTCCTATCCTAAGACGTATTGAATTTATTATTTTATCGTCTGCATTTATTTTAAAATCTGAAAAGAATATTATTGTCTAATTAAACAACTTATCGTTTACTCTTATTTTTCAATATTTAATTTAATAACTTATTTTTATGGTAGAATCATCTGTTTTTATTCTTTTTGTTGTAAAAATTAGCAACGTTGTTGTACTTTAAAATATTTTCCTTGTGAAAATAAAAATGCATTAGGAATCTATAGAATGTATTTTTTTCCCTTGAAAGTAATTGCTTCCTCGGAGACTGGGGTTGGGAATTATGCTTACTTTACACCAGTTAATATTCATTATGATTAATGATTAATTCTACTGTTTCAAGAACTTAAAAAGGGGGGGGGACAGGGGACAAGAGCGTTATATATATATATATATATATATATATATATATATATATATATATATATATATGTATATATATATATATATATATATATAATTTATTTGTTAGATGATAATAAATGCAATTATAATTTAAATTTATGATTCATTTTTCAATCAAATATATTGCAATTAAATTGATTGTCTTACAACGTGGCTTAGAAACAACACGTTATGGCGGTTGGACCTCTGCAGTTCATACTGAATACGGTGATCAATGTGAGAGTTACTGAACTAACGCCTACTCTCAAAACTTCCATCCCCTCTCAACGCGTGAGCACTTTGATTTTCCATCCCATTCATTGTGCATCAGCCTCTCTTCACTGGAGTCTTAAGTTGCTAAGCGTGGAAACTATGGAGTCCACGAGCTCGTAACTCATGACCACACTGTTAACGGGACAGCTAGCGAATGACAGAGGTTCGGCCAAGAAACATTGTTGCTGTATAGTAGAACAACTCTCACACAAATTGTATAATGCGAAAATATGCGATTCACTGCCATAAAAACTAATACATAAGATCTCTCATATCTCTGTTTGTACAGTTATTTTGAATCAGAATAGACTCAAATTGTGTCGCGCCTATTTCTTTTATGTGCCGTTAAACTATCAACCTTATGAATTTATTATTTATTTTTATCTTATTGAATAAATAGAAAACAAAATTGTTTTCATAATGAACATTATTCAATTAATATGTACTATAGCTTCAAGTAAACCACTGCATATGAGGAGATATAAATATTTTGAATTATTCTTAAGGCTCCTGTGCAGCAGCCATTTGATTTCATGGACGTAATGTGAATCTATGGAATTTCGATTACGTTTTCAAATCTTTACTATATTATCTATTTGAATGCAATGAAGTGCATCCAAAGAACTAAAATAATGAAGGTTTCTGAATACTTTTTTCATAGATTTTAAAAATATCTTTACCCCAATTTTAATATTCGTTTGGAGTTTTCTGGTCTTTAAAAATATTAACTATTTTAAAAATCAGGAAAAATTAATTCCGGCTTTTCATTGTGACTACTTTTCAGATGCATTTATTGCTTTCAAAAGATATAATAAGTAAAAGATTTGTAAGATCAAGTATAAATATCCATACAACAATCAAATACCGAATAGATGCCTTAAGAAATAATTGAGATATCTAGTTAAAATTTCTTTACATATTAATTGAATCTTATGTTATAAATTATAGCTATTAATATTCATTTGTTTGGTTTCAGGTAGCTGCAGATTGGAGTAACCTACAGAATGAAAAAAGATAGAGTTCAATATGTGTGTTCTACAATAATTGCCTTAGAAAAGTCAAGAAACGATTGGAAAAATGTATAATTGTGAAGTCTTGATTATGCAGAGAAATATTAAGAATAATGAATAAAAATCAAGTCTTGATTATTTATTGTAATAATTAAAACTCAACGATCTTCCGGTATTATAATTAAAATTTTAAGATACTGCAAGTTACTTCGATCTACGCTTCATTGAAACCAGACATCGACGACTACCTTACGTAAATCAATCAATCGGTCGACCAGCTTCGGAAACATGAGCATTATCCAGCGGTTCGAAATGGAGGATAGGTCGCAAAGAAGATGACGACCTTGCTCTTAATTAGTAGCCCTCATGATGCCCTGATTTAACATCTTGCGAATTCTTTTCTCTGTAACTTCTTTAGAGGTAAAGTGTTTTTCCGCCACTTACCGGGCGAATATTGACGAATTGAAAACGAGAATAACTGCAGCCGTTTCAACTGTAACATCGAATAAGCTGAAAAAAAGCGTGGTTTAAGTTCTTTCACGGATATTGTCAGTTCGTGTCAGTGAGTGGCCCATGAACTTTTGACCTAATTTAAACTTTCAAGTATTCTTAATTTAATTTGCCCAAAATGTTTATAAATTCTTTAGTTATGACGCTAAAAATTTAAAAATATTAGGATATTCTTTTTTAAACCCGCTCCTAACTAGGGGTTAAAGCTTTCTTCAGGTAAAGCTTTCCTTAACTAGCCTGTGAATCAGTGATGAAACTTTCACTGAGACTTAAAGCGTGAACCATTGTGATTACTAGATTCAAACCATATTCTCTGAATAAGAGTCGATTCTGTAACCTATTTCATAGAGCTTTAGTGCTCATTACTTTCAATCACGTACGTATTGTTAATGCTCTATTTTAGTAAGGTGTAAATCCATGGTATGTGGACAATTAACGTACATAGTGTGTAGAATCCCCAACAGTCCCTCAAGGTTAGCAGGGATATACTTTTGAAGTGTAAATGATTTAAATACACAGTGTATTCAAAAGTTCAGGATACCCCCCCGTAAAAGTACAAAGGCGCGCTACTCTCTGCAAAAACTCATGGGCTTTATATAGCAACTGACCTTTCCTTCTAAAGAGTATTAAAGCTGTCTTTACCTAATATTAATAAACCGATTCGAAAATCGAGCACATTTCAGGCGGAAATCACTCCAATATTCATATAAATGGTGACGTTGCAATGGATTATTCGTATATTATATAATATTTAGAAACTTTAAATAACACAATTTTACGATGAATAAGTGCTCAAACAAAAATTGTGTACATGAAACCCATTCTGAAGGATTACAAGATGAAAATGCTAATATAATGTAATAATTTTGTATCGAAAAGTGTTCACTATTTTGGGTTCTGTTCATTAAAATGTTTTTTACTCGAAGAGGTCTTAAGTGTGTTGCATTCATTTCTTACAGTTTTGACATTCACATGTTCCTCTGCGTAGGCGTCTGTTATCAATGCGTCATAGGAAAAAATGAGCAACCAACAACTCAATTTTGCTTTAAAATGAAAAAACCTCCTACAAAACGTACGAAATTATTTGATCTGGGAATAGCATCGACGGCTAGGCCTTCCAGTATTGAATGGTTGCAAGGTTAGCCTTAGAATATCAGAGCTGAATAGTTGTATAGAAGTCTCAGTCTTGTCCACAATGTCGAGAATATGAAATAAGAAAATGTTGATCTTGGGTACTAAATTTCATCTTAAGGTTACTCTCGTGAATGGAGCATTTTACAAAGATATTTTGGATCGGTTTTGAAGACGAATATGTGGGTGTGAAGGCTCTTTTAATTGGAGTAATGAAGTGATGCTTCTTGCACAAAATGCACCGTCTCATAAGTCCATCTTCTGTAGCATATTTTGACGAAGACAGGATATATTCATCAAGATCCATGTACTCACCAGATCTACCTCCTCCGATACTATTTGTTATTTGCCTAGATGAAAGAGCCGCTGTAAGTCGTAGAGTAGTGAAAGCAAAAGAGAAAATATTCACAGGATCTCATTAGTTGTAGCTTTGAATCTACATTCGTTTCAGATATTACAGTTAATTGTGAAGAGATTTATATGTAAGTTTATATAAAATGTAGGTATGTCCTGGGTTGTTTTGGTCTGTGCCCGATCAGTCCTAGAACTTTTAGAATACACTGAGTACAATAAGAAGGGCTGTATTTGGACAAGAAATAAGTTGGACACTTAATGACTTGCAGTTTAATTTTAATTGAAGGTAGAGACAAAATTCAGTGCGTTTCTAGTATCGAAACTATTCTGCTTTTCATCTAGAACTGTTTAGCACAGTTAAAAGCGAAGAGCTAAATTTATCTATAGTCTAGTTCAGAATTTGTGAGATTCATTCCGCATAGAACTAATGGATACTAATTTAAATTACGCTTACAATATCCCAGGATCACGTTTTCGATAAGTTGCTTCCGAATATTGGATTATGACAAATAAAAGCGTAGTATTATAGATTGGATGTATCCTTCAAATTAACCCCAAACCTAATAAACACATATCACAAAGAAAGTGGGATGTCCAACAACTTCCATGTGTGCTAAGATTCTGCCATTTTCAACTGAGACAATAGGAAGTAAAATATGTTTCCGGTGTATGAGGCACTCCTATGTAACACATCAGTAAATAACTCCGAGATAACGTTGAAAACAACATTTTTTTTTTTATTCACATCAACATAACACCTTTTGTTAATCACCTTTTAGGGACGATTACAATCCGTTCAACGCTTTTTCCGTCTTTTTTTTTTCGCAAAGAAATCTTTTTTTGTGCGGTAAATAACCGATAAACAACTCTGCGAATCATCGACTCGTTTATCTTTCGGTTTTTTTGTTTCCATCGAAAAGCAACGGCACCCTTGAAAACCTTTTTTTCACTTCGCTTCAAAAAACCTTTTTCAGTAAATACACTTCATATGATATCTGTGTCAATCCTCCAGCAATCTCACGGAGCTTCGCTGGATCTTTCTAATTTTTGTCACTTCCTCCACATTTTCGGTGTAACAGCTTCCACAAATCACCAAGGGTTCCGCGTCATTTGTGTCGGTACGATACGTTTAAAACTCATTAACCACCGACAAATCGTTGCTTTTTTTGACGGACAAGAGTCGAATAACATTTTCAATCTTGTTCGCTTGCGCGGTGTTTTTTACCCATTTAAAAAACAATGTTTTATCAAATACGAAACTCGGTTTTTCCATTTTTTTAAAACAAATTCTAAAACTGACTTTTCTCAACCTCGATAACTCAGCTGTTTCTGGTCAGTCGGCCAAAATTTTGACATGTTTCAAGCAAAGGTTAGTACTCTGAAAGACCTGGACTGGTTACTACGCCATCTCTAGGTTAGTCTCAGGAGTTATTGATTGATGTGTTATAAAGATACCCAAGATTTTAATACAATTTTTTTTTTTTTTTTTTTTTTTTTGGAGATCTAAGCTTAAATTAACGTTTTTGAGAAATCAAGTAATAGGTAATTTTCATATTATAGGGGTATTTCGCTTTTTCCTCTTACATCTAATACTTCGGTATTTGATTGGTTGAATTAAAAAATTCTTGCCTTGAATAAAACAGGATTTTACTTATATAGATTGGGAGGAATTGGTGAAGTGTAATGAATAGAGTTGAGGAGACGCATATATAAGCAGCGAATGGTGTGTGAGGTTGGTAATGATAATGAGTGAATATTATCAAATTGAAACATCAATGTGTATCTGCATTGGAGTAGAGAACCTTTGAATAATTTCAAAATGTATCTATATAGAGGTTGTCCAATTCCCTCAACAGTTCCTTTGGCCTCGAACCGAGGAAATTGTAAAGAGAAATGTTCGTAATTGTTTTAAAGAATTAAATCAGACGCGTACAAAGTACACATATAAAATAAGTAAATGATTAAAAGTGATTATTCATTGATCTGAATAAAAAACTTGGTTACTATTATAGTATGATTTTTTATTCTTAGAACTATTATTTTAGTGATTGTATAAATAAGATTTATAATGAAAGGAAGTAATAGAGAGGCTTTACAAAGTGCCTTTCAAAAGAATCTTACAATACCCGTGTCGCATTATCTGACTCCTCTCTACCATTTCTTCCTTTAAAAGGAACATCAAGGCTAGGAAATTTAATCTACATTGGCCTATCTGTCAATTTCAAAACTGTCTTTTTCCGATGTCGAAATTCATATTTAAAGGAAAGATATACTTTTGTCGTATATTCTTAAGGTATTTTTTATTGACTTTGTTTGTATGCTTTTCAAGTCCTCAATGATATTTTTTTCTTAAATAAAGTGAAATTTTTCTACTATTTTATTTTTATAAAAAAAAAACTGAACCTTAATCTACCCTACATAATTATCTCCGCGCTATCAAAGAAATTTACAATATCGTACAATCAATTTCTGGATTCCATCTTATAGAAATCTACCACCTGAAGTGGGATACCACTGCAACATCCATTTGAAACCATCATTCTCGTCATGACGCTGAGATAAATTTAATGCTTTCCGTCAAGGAACAGGGTATAGACACTGTGCTCTAGACCAGGGATATACTGAGGATGATCAAGTTGCTACTAGTCATATGATGCTATGATATCTTCGGTTCAACGAGCCGCGTGGACGAGCGCATTGTCAAGCAGCAAAATAATCCTCTTTACTGAAACATGTAGAGCATTCTGTTTTGGTTGCAAGACGTAGTTTTAGTCAAGGTGTCGCAAAGTGTCTTGGAATTGATTGTACCAACAATGCAAACATCCTGCTTAACCCAAAAATATGATGCACATATTTTTTATTTGCTAAAATTGTTTACTTCTTTTTTTTTTTTTTGGGGGAGGTGATTAGTACTCACTCTAGGGATCCTTTTTTTTGTTCTGTTGTCATGACTATTTGTACACCTTCATTAATCTACAGATGAATTTCGACAGTTTTCCTCCTTGCAAATGAAAACGAATCACAGCGTATTTTCTAATAGGTGGCATTTTTAAAATGAAAAGAATTATTTTAAATGCACAAAACAAACGTAAATATGGACAGATCCTTCTGTGTTGGCATCTGTGAAACTTGTCAACAGATAAAAATTCGAATCCATCTGCGTGAATGGAATAAGTAACGCTGCCAGCTTCCATAAGAAAGGTGTTTGTTTAAAAAATTCATCCGATATATCATTATTGAATCTATTGCTCTGTCACATTTTTCATGGTAAATGGTTGTTGTTTACTCTAAAAAAGGGGAGTAATGATGGTATGGGATTATTCAACTTCTGGCAAATAGAATCAGTTATAATGGCTTTGATAGTTGTTTGCTGTAGGAGTTAATTCCTAACAATATGGGTTATGGGCCCAGATATGTTTCTTACTCTAGCCGATGATGTAAAAAAATATCACATATAATTAATATCAAACGAAGAAAAAAAAGTGAAATATTTATGAAAGATTGCAGGGTCGTATTTTTTAAGAAATCGACTCTATTGATGTTGTTTATGAAATTTCCTGAACAAGAAAATGGATTTAGAAAATAATAATGGAACAGTAATTTTTCAAAACTTAAATCATTATTCAAGGCGGAAGCGAATAATTTTATTGATTGACCGTAATGTGAGATTTATTTATTTTACATGGAGTTTCTTGCTTCCTTCAGATAATCTGAAATGGAAAAACGAAATTTCAGATGGAGAACAGCCAGAACTTTTACAATTATATTCAAGGGAATCAGACCTCCGATTCAAGTAATGATAGCAGACACAAAGGTATGGAAAAATGCAGGGACGTTAAAGAAAATTTTGAATCAGCCTCGAGAACTCAAACTGATAAAAGACTTTTTTTTAAACTTTGATTTGTTCAGATGGTGAGACTATCATCTTCTATAAACCGTGTTGAAAAAGTTAAATAGCATGAAGGATACAGGATTTGAAATTCCAGAGATATTAGCATGCTTTCAACTGTACGTGGATTACTAGAGATAATATTGTGTAAATAATATATATCGTGAAAATAAGAAACTCACTGCAGAAAGGATCGATAACTATCTAATCATAGAATCCGGTAAGTTTATCTCAAAAATAAAGACGAAAGATTGAATGATTATCGATCCTTTCTGCAGTGAGTTTCTTATTTTCAAGACGATATATAATATTTTGCACAAATATTATATTTTCCCTGTTAATCCACGTATGAGTTAACATCATATCTGAATTTCAAATCCTGTATCCTTCATGGCCCAACTTTTTTTTCGTGAACACGTTTATAGAAGATGCTGATAGTCTCACCATCTGGTTCAAGTAAAGTTT
>BMAW01006936.1:460122-524388 GCA_019974015.1 Nephila pilipes | reverse complement strand
TAATTGAAGGTAGGAATCGTTCAGTGGATTTCTAGTATCAGAACTATTCTGCTTTTCATCTAGAACTGTTTAGCATGATTAAAACGAAGAGCTAGAATGAAATTTATCTACTAGTCTGGTTCAGAATTTGTGAGATTCATTCGCAACAGAACTAACGGATACTAATTTAAATTACGCTTACAATATCCCAGGATCACGTTTTCGATAAGTTAGCACCGAATATTGGATTATGACAAATAAAAACGTAGTATTATAGATTGGATGTATCCTTTAAATTAACCCAAATCTAATAAACACATATCACAAAAGTGGGATGTCAACAATTTCGGCGCATGTGCTAAGATCTGCCATTTCAACTGAAGACAATAAGATAAAAATATGTTTCCCGGTGTATGAGGCACTCCTATGTATAAGCCGCCCCCCCGCCCCCCCCCCCCCCCCCCCCCCCCTCCCCTTCTTGGGGGGGGGGAGACCTAAGCTTAAATTAACGTTTTTTGAGAAAATCAATGTAATAGGTAATTTTTCATATTATAGGGGATATTTCGCTTTTTCCTCTTCATCTAATACTTCGGAGACCTTTAGTTGAATTTGAATTAAAAATCCTTGCCAATGAATAAAACGGGACTTATGTAGATTGGAGGAATTGGTGAAGTGTAATGAATAGAGTTGAGGAGACGCATATATAAGCAGCGAATAATTTATTATTGAGGGTGGTAATGATAATGAGTGGATATTATCAAGTGAAACATCAGTATTGTATCTGCATTGGGTAAGGAACCTTTGGAATAATTTCAAATGTATCTATATAGAGTTAGTGACTCGAACCCTCAACTTAAGTTCCTTTACGGCCTCGAAC
Organism: Nephila pilipes; assembly: GCA_019974015.1. Classification (NCBI taxonomy): domain Eukaryota; kingdom Metazoa; phylum Arthropoda; class Arachnida; order Araneae; family Nephilidae; genus Nephila; species Nephila pilipes. The sequence goes on along the minus strand of BMAW01006936.1, from coordinate 523,532 downwards.
CCGAGGAAATTGTAAGAGAAATGTTCATTAATTATTTTAAAAATTAAATCAGACGCGTACAAGGAGTACATTGTTACATATAAAATAAGTAAATGATTAAAGAGTGATTATTCATTGATCTGAATAAAAGAGCTTGGTTACTATTATAGTGTGATTTTTTATTCTTAGAACTATTATTTAGTGATTGTATAAATAAGATTTATAATGAAGGAAGTAATAGAGAGGCTTTACAAAGTGCGCCTTTCAAAATCTTACAATACCCGTGTCACCGTTATCTGACTCCTCTCTACCATTTCTTCCTCCTTTAAGGGAACATCAAAGGCTAGGAAATTTAATCTACATTGGCTATCTGTCCAATTTCAAAACTGTCTTTTTTCCGATGTCGAGTCACATATTTAAGGAAAGATATACTTTTGTCATTATATTCTTAAGGTATTTTTTATTGACTTTGTTTTGTATGCTTTCAAAGTCCTCAACGATATTTTTTTCTTAAATAAAGTGAAATTTTTTCTACTATTTTATTTTTATAAAAAAAAAACTGAACCTTAATCTACTACCCTACATAATTATCTCCGCTATCAAAGAAATTTACAATATCGTACAATCAATTTCTGCATTCCATCCACATAAAAATCTACCACCTGATGGGATAACCACTGCAACATCCATTTTGAAACCATCATTCTCGTCATGACGCTGATCAATTTAATGCTTTCAAGTAAAGGAACAAGTTATAGTTACTGTGCTCTAGACCAGGGATATACTGAGGATGATCAAGTTGCTACTAGTCATATGATGCTATGATATCTTCGGTTCAACGAGCCGCGTGTGGACGAGCATTGTCAAGCAGCAAAATAATCTCTTTACTGAGCATGTAGAGCATTCTGTTTTGGTTTGCAAGACGTAGTTTAGTCAAGGTGTCGCAAAGTGTCTTGGAATTGATTGTGCCAACCAATGCAAAACATCCTGCTTAACCCAAAATATGATGCACATGATTTTTTTATTTGCTAAAATTGTTTACTTCTTTTTTTTTTGGGGGGGGGGGGGGGGATCTTAATTGCTCCCACTCTAGGGATCCCTTTTTTGTTTCTGGTGTCACATGAGCTATTTGTACACGCACTTCATTAATCTACAGATGAATTTCGACAGTTTTCACTCCTTTTGCAAGCAGAAAACGAATCACAGCGCGTATTTCACAATGGGTGGCATTTTAAAATGAAAAATTAATTTTAAATGCGCACAAACAAACGTAAATATGGACGAATCCTTCTGTGTTGGCATCTGTGGCTTGTCAACAGATAAGGGTATTCAGTCCATCTGCGTGGAATGGAATAGTAACGCTGCAGCTTCCATAGAAAGGGTGTTTATTTAAAAATTCGCGTAGTATATCATTATTAGAATCTATTGCTCTGTCTGACATTTTCCTTGGTAAATGGTTATTGTTCTTACTCTAAAAAGGAGATGTATTAGTATGGGATTATTCAACTACAATAAATAGAATCGCTTATAATGGCTTTGATAGTTGTTTGCTGTAGAGTTAATTCCTAACAATGGGTTATGGGCCCAGATATGTTTCTTACTCTAGCCGATGATGTAAAAAATATCACATATAATTAATATCAGAGCAGAAGAAAAGTGAAATATTTATGAAGATTGGGGTCGTAATTTTAAGAAATCGACTCTATTGATGTTGTTTATGAAATTTCCTGAACAAGAAAATGGATTTAGAAAATAATAATGGAACAGTAAATTTTTCAAAACTTAAATCATTTCAATTATTCAAGGCGGAAACTGAATATAAAGATTTTATTGATTGACCGCGTATCATAGGAATTTATTTTAGATGGGGATTTCTTACTTCCTTCAGAATAATCTGAAATGGAAAAACGAAATTTCAGATGGAGAACAGCCAGAACTTTTACAATTATATTTCAAGGAATCGAACCTCTGATTCAATCAATGATAGCAGACACAAAAGGTGGAAAAAATGCAGGGGACGTTCTAAAAGAAAATTTTGAATCAGCCTCGAGAACTCAAACTGATAAAGGAACTTTTTTTTAAACTTTGATTTGAACCAGATGGTGAGACTATCAGCATCTTCTATAAACGTGTTCACGAAAAAGTTAAGCCATGAAGGATACAGGATTTGAAATTCCAGAGATATTAGCATGCTTTCAACTCATACGTGGATTACCTAGGGAATATAATATTGTGTAAATATTATATATCGTCTTGAAAATAAGAAACTCACTGCAGAAAGGATCGATAACTATCTAATCATAGAATCCGGTAGGATTATCTCAAAAATAAAAGACGAAGGATTAGATACAGTTGCAAATACATATTCGACCGGGGCAAGGAATTCGCAGGAAAATGTATGAAGTAAAACGTAGAAGAAAATAAAAGCAACAAAAGATGTGGAAATGTTTCAAACAACAAGAAACCAATGATATTGGAGAATAACTCTGTGAAATATGTCATAATATGAATCACTGTTGCAAAAAAATGTTTTAAAAAGTCGTCGTTTGAAGAAAAAAAATGAATTTTTATAGGGATTCCAGAAAATGTGCCTATATCAGTGGAAATATGGATCCGACGAACGAACGAACCATTGACAACTTAAAATGTCTGCAATTATCACCTTGAAATCCATTAATGGAGTATTGATTCGGCAGCAACTTCTCATTTTTGTAACTGGAGACACCGGTTCACTATTATAGGAGTCTAACATCTACACAAGTTCTAGTTGGTGACAAAAACTTAAGTCTGAAATTTTAGGTATTAGATGTATAATTTTTGATGTCAAAGAAAATAATGAATTTGTTCAAGTTAAAGTTAATAATTTTTTTTGGCGCCTAAAACAAAACTTAATGAGAGGAGCTAATATGGGTATTGTTGGTTTAACAATTAAATGGAGGTAAAGATAGTGATAGTTTACTAACGTAGCGCTAAGAAGCAATACGAGGGCTATTGGCGACGGACTTCGTCCTTTAGAACCTCGATCACTTCATTTAGAGAATGACACTTGAGCTAGCAATCCCTCTCCAAACTTCCATACCATGTCAACGGGAGGATTTCGAACGTCAACAGATTAAACGTGCATCAGTCCCACTGCCTGGCGGGTCTTTGGTGGCATTAGATCTCAAAATAACGCCGATCACATTAGGCTACCGGGGACTAAGCTAAATTCATAAAGTGTGTGAAAGTTTCAAAATAACAAAAAGAAATCGCAGATAGCATGTTTTGTATTTTTTGGGCATTGCTAATAGAACAAATTCAACAAGTCATTTTAAAAAAAATATTTGTAGGAATGATGGCTGCCTCCCAACCCCCAAACTGGAGCGGACCCTGAACATTTTTACAGAGATGACTCCTTTCTCCCACCCAAAGGACGTCAACCTGGGAGTAGAGGTGTTCGAGACAAACGCTGATCGAAACGAGGGAGCAGACTCTCCCTTCTGAGCATGGGAGGGAATCGGAAAAATAATTCAAGCAGAGACAGAACTAGAGAAGGAAAACAAGATAATAGCCTCTTAGTTGTTCTTTTCTACAAAGAGATGGGTGAAGGGGGAAAGACTCATATCCCTCGGACAGTGTTCAATGCAATTCGCTATGCGAAAGGGTGAATATCCTCCTCTCTTTGTAAATAATTCAGTAATATTTATCAATAAGTATCATTAAATTTAATTAATTAGTTCAAAGTTGTGTGGTAATTTCTTGGCGGTAAATAGTTTACATTTATTATTGATGTAGAAAGTGAGATTTCGTAACAGAAAGAGAGAATGCGCTACAAATGGGGAAAAAAGGAAACGATAAACATTATTCAGTAAAAATTTTAATAGTAATCAGACACATTTTCATATTGTTTTTTTTAAAAAAAAAAAAAAAAAAACATAATCAGACTTTCATAAATGTGTGTAGATTCTGTCCAATAAAAAATAATTTCACAAAATTCATTGAATGCTAGCACATATAACTGCTTAAATTTTTCAAATTTTACATGTGATAACAATGAACAAAATTAAGGTAAAGTTAAAAACAAAAACACAATTTTATCTTCTTTTTCTTCAAAGGGTAATATATCATATTCCGTTCTTATTATTAGATTAGAAATAACTCAAAGTAACACATGAAAATGAATTAAAGTCAAATACTTGAAAGAAGAATTAAAAAGTCATTGTAATTTTTTTTGCCTGAGTAAAAATGAATAAATGCACCTGAATTTTCTGATTCGATGTGTATTAATTGATATGTTGCGTCTGTTAAAATATATATCATTTTTCATCTAAGAGTCTTTTTAAATATTTTAATATGAATTTTTGTTATGATACTTTTTCAGTTTTATATTAAGAGTTATCTATTTTCAATTTAAATAGAATCCTTCCCAAATTTTGACCTTAAATCTAAATATCCCCCCTTGTATAATGCAAAACATTAATCACCTTTTTAAAAAAAACCTTACGTATGTGGGAGTGATGACTGCCTCCCCCGGTCCCCTATCCGGAGCGCAGAGCGATATTATAGATATGGTTCCTTTTCCTGAAGAAGATGTCAGTCTGGGAGTGCTGGTGTTCAAGACGAATATCCAACGGAAAAAGAGCGAGAGAAAATCCTTCTCACCCAGCAAGAGAGTGGGCGACAAGACAGCAAACAAAAGCGGAAAGTTGCTGCCCAAGGATCAACAAAACAAGATTGGGAAGGTATTAAATGCAACGTAATTGCTGGAGGAGAAAGGGGAGAATACCTTTCCTTATTGAAAAATAACTTTATAATGCTTACTAAAATAAGAAAGAGTATCATTAAAAATAATTATTAAAGTCCATGTAACAATTTAATATAAACTATTTGCACTTAATATAAACTATTTAATATAACTATTTGCAACAAATAGCCCTCACATATATATTTTTTCATTTTTTAAAAGTCTGAAGTAGCATTTGATCTCTGTTTGATCCCTCACTCCTCCAAATTTCATAGAAGAGAATAGAGAATCATGTGACATTCTGATTTTCTTAGACGAAACAATATGTAAATAACAGGAGCGTAATATTCGGGTAATGAAACGATATGTTTAGAAACATGCTGAAAACACTCTGTTTGAAAATCCGCAATAATTACGAACTTCTAGAAACATTCTATTGAAACGAATCACACATACGCGACTACTTATACATCTTTTAAATAAGTAATTCAAAAGGAATTAATAGCAATGTACAGAAAAACATTTTGATATTCAAAACTCACTGAATATCTTTTAGCTTAGAGCTTAGCTTAGCTTATTATCTTTTAGCTTTTAGCTTAGCTCACTGAATATCTTTTACTAATCACTTGGGGAATGCAAAGGAAGGGAATCAATGTTTCTAATAAATATCTTAAAAAATTCTATACAGGACACTGAAAGTCTTAAATTAATTAGATGATTTCACAAAAAAGATTAAGAACACGCATTCGAAAAATAATTTACATGCAATTTTCGTAAATTTCCTAAAATGTTTAAGAAGTAAATTTAAAAGTAAGATACAAAAGAAATTAATCGGGTCAGTAAAATTTAGATTCTCTTAAAAGTAATTGAAACTTTTTGAGTATTTTTTGTTTTTATTTTAGAAGTACTAAATAGTCAAAACACATAAGTAATACTATACAAAACGAGCAAAATAATCTTGAGTTTGGTTTTGAAAAATACATAAAAAATGCTCAATTTGTTCTGTTCATGGAATACAGTAATTACTTTTTTTACAAAATACTATCAATATGTCTTAGAATTCAGATAAAAGGAATTATAAGGTGCACATCAAATTTGGAGATTTCCAGTTTGACAGAAATTTTGTTGCTGCATTTTTTTTTTTTTTGTCAATTCTAAAAATGGCTAGGCGACTTATTTTAAAAGTCACTCAAACGAATTGTCAATATCCCCAACCTGTGCACTATGTACTTCCTTTCAACTCGGAATTCTTACCATGTTACAGAAAGTATAGTTCTGTTACATTACAATCAGCTCTACAATGTACATTTCACGCATTAACAGGTTGCACACAAATTGTAACTTTTTGGCAAATAATTAGAGTTCATCACTATCGTTAATAATTATATTTCATGTATAAGATTATTCTCTCAGTTAACATCTGTCCACATTGAAAGAATTGTATGGGTCAAAGAGATAATAGAATGTCGAATTCACTGGAACGTTTATCTAAGATATGTCAGGAAAATAGAGTTTCTGATGAGGATACAAATAAATTCCTTTGTCCGATGCAAAACTTGTAATTTGGATGCCTTTTATACCGAACAGATGGTCCAATTTCGTTCATATTAGAGAAGTTATAATTAATTACTTGGGAAAACTGTTATAGAAGGATTTTTTTTTTTTTTTTTTTTTTATATTACATGATACAAAAACATCCAATGTTCTAATTATTAATTTGACAGTAATTATACATAGTGCAGATGAATCCTTTACATTTTGCTACGCATAATTCACACGCTATTCGAAGGCTATCTTATAAGCTCATAGAAATCGTTACACAAGGAGGTAAGACACTAATTCGTCCGTAGTTCTACAAAGATGTACAACGATGCTATGAAAATAAGTTTCCATCGTTCCATCAATGAGTAAGATCAGATAAAATGTTCTTTTTGACCGAAATGTATATGTAATGGGTATAAATGCCCATATAGCTCAAAAACGTTCGACACAGATTATAGGAAAGTAGACGATCATAATGTTCGACATTCATAATCTGCAAAATTTGGTGGGCAGATAGACTCCAATATGAAATCTCGATAAGTGGATAATTTATTTAACTCTGACAAGGAACGTGTTTCCTGTAACGGTAGACATCCTGTGGCCAATGTAGTTCCACAAATATAGGCCCAAAAGCAATGGATATGTACCATATTTGAAAAGTAAGTCGAGTACTTGCGATGTTGACAGAATCGCCGATGTAGATATTTTACGCAAGTAGAATGGTTTCCCACTAGAATATTTACATCTAAAAATGAAATAAGTGTGTCATTAACAGTCGTGTCCACTACGCTCACCAAATGCACTGGTGAAGCAAATGTTTGTCGTTTTAAATGTGGTTACAGACTAGATCCCGTCATGGATGTAAACAATCGCGACGCCTCTTCTGGAAGAAGAAGTGGAAACTTCCAGGAACACTGTTCATAAACTGGACAGTGCTCATTGAAAGATTCGAAGTGGGTGGCTGCTGGTTGTATGGAGAACGCAAAGAGAGCAAAAGCCCTCTGTATTCCATCACCGCTTGTTTTTGGAACAGATCTCATGCGTCCTGGCCCACACCTGTTCATAAGGCAGCATTTCTCCCTTTACTTTGGTCACTTGCACCTCGAAGAGGTACCTCGTGTCTGGACGCAGACCCTTCACTTTTTGCATGACGAGATTGTTGAAGCGTCTCTTGCTGAATCGGTGGTACCTCCGGCACAACACAACCACACCCCTGCTTTGGGCTTCACAGTAATTTTGAGGCTCAGCGAGACTTTGACCACCCACTTGGCGGTAGATGCAATACTTGACGCGCTCATCTGCGGTGGTCTTCCAGGCGATGGTGATGGAGTCGCAGGTTGTTAGGGTGTCAAACACCCTGACACTTTTGTCTTCAGGTAGGTCCGGGAAGGGGAAGGAGTGACGACGCGAACTCACCCACAGCCTGACTTTCCTAGGATGGGTAGTTGTGGAGCGTAAGGACAAACCCAGGGAGGTGATGTTAGTAGTAGGCAAGTGCAAGGTTTTCATATCCATGACGGTGGTGGACATAACACCCTGCTTCATGGAGCCACCTCGCGTGATGTGGAGATTCACTGGACCAGGACCGGTACACGATTGAACGAACACCAGCACGGGACCTATAGAAGTTTTAAAAAAATGTAAATAAATTAATTGGTTTCAATTAAGTTTAATTCACTAATATATAATTTGATGGTTTAAATGCTGTTTAATTCTCACTTTTGGCACGATTTTGAAAATCGCCAAATTGGCGTGTTTTTTGTTGAGTAATATAGATACATCACAGCGCTCCAAATAAAATAAATCCATCGCTAACAGTTTTTTTTTCGCCGACAAGTGGAGGAGGGGAGTTAAACTGAACTGCATCCTAATTTTTGTTTGAAACCCTTCATTTCTTCGGGTAAAAAAAAAATCTCCACATGCATTATTCCGTATTATATAATGCTGTATAGGTATTTTTAAATTGACATTTAAAAGTTGACAACTGAGTGTGGGAAATATATCGAAATTTCAAGGAAGCAATTTCATAACAGATGTATTTATCACGGTTACTCTATCATGGTTATTCACGGTTAGTTTTATTAGAATATTTTTCAATCTGAAAATATACCTAGTTTGAGCTCTGGATTGTCATAAAAGCGTCTTACAATAAATGCTGAATCGACATTTACTTCAATCAACAATAATCTTGTCCTTATAGGGTTAGCAGAGTAATCATTTACTAGCGAATGATTAAAAAAATTCAACTAAGTACTGCGATTAATTTGCCCGAATAAGTTGGTTTATGAGGAATGATGACAATATGAGTTCTGTAAATCCTCATTGCCTTCTTCCAAATCTTCCTAAATTAGTAGCTATTATAAAATTGATATAATTATACATTAAATTCTAAAATTTATATATAAATGAATCATTTGGTAAAATATCTGTATACATCCTTTTAAAAAATTTTCTACATAACATCGCAGTCAAATGGCGACACCCTAGTTAACTAAATATTTAACAGTTAAATCCATTCGTTATAAGACTCAGTTAACATCAAAATAAAAGTTTTAATTCTCACCACAATCCTTCAAAATGAATTTCTGCAATCTCATTCACTTATAATGTAAAAATCTGTGCAATATATCCTAAACTTTTCGATTAACAATAATTATTAAACCTATAAAGATAAAACTATTCCGAAAATATTGTGCAAGAACTATAAAGGAGAAGGATATTTCAAGATATTTCATTAAGTCACTCAAAGTTAAAAAATTTTTAGAACTGTGTTACATAGATATGGATGGCATTGAATAAGACCTATTTGGATGAACCAAAAATCGGGAAATAATCATCAATTAAACGAACGAATAGGGAAAATTTCTCTCACCCATTGTCTTTCCAGGATGGTACTTAGTGTTGACAGCGTACCCATTAGACTCGTCCAATGTGAATGTGACCAGTGCGTCATCTTTGATACGAGGAGGTGGAGATCCTCCACCCTTAAGGGTAGCGCTAACCCCTACGTAGGTCGAAGAAGCATTGGTGGCGTTGTCCAATACAAAAGCGTCGAAAAAATAGGTCTTGCCACGTTGCAAGCCCTTGAAAAGATGCCAAGTCTTGTGCCCCACACAAGTTAGAGACGCCCCGTGTTTACCAGTCGACAGGTCATTCTCAGCGGTGCACAGAGAGTTGTAGTTGCCCCTGGGTAGAAAAACAAAATATTAGCAGTAAATAGACTACATTTTCTCTCGGGAAGAGAATTCGAAAAAGAACGATGAAGTACTGCTTTCCATTATTCAAATGTAAATACCGTATATTTCAAAATATAAGCTAAGAATGCAATTTTTTCCCCTTCAAAATCTATCCAAAATTCAAATCTCGTATATAAGCCGATATGGAAAAAAAATTCCTGTATCTTTCGAACATGTCGCCAGGAGGGTGAAAATATTGCCAGTAAGTGGAACATTTTCCAAACAAATCAGTCTGAAGTAAAACTCCAAACGGCAACGAAGATAGACATCATATGACGCCTACTATTCTCTACCTCTCCTGGATCTGATTGGATTCCCTCCTCCATAGACAGAACGGACCTGACGATTTCACACTGACTAGTTGAGGACATCTCTCTCGCCAGTAGATTCGTTGTTTCTACTAGAATCTATCTTGTATTAATGCCCACGTATTCTTATAATTAATGCCTATGTATTCTTAAAATTTGTATCGCTACAATCATTTCTAGCATTATAACATTATGATACAAGCAGTATCCATCTCAGTCATTGATTAGGTATTAATTTTTTCAATATTTGAACTAACATCAATTTTTGTTCCATTTTGAACGAGTGATATTCATTTACAATATTAACTAAATGACAAATAAATACTCTAGTAATGTCTATCTTCGTTGGCTAGCCCTAGACTAGCACATTGTTAAAACATTCTGTAGTTGTCTTGAATATTATATGTGGTATTTATATGTTATTTTTTCTACCGCACAAAATCTTTTGTCTGAAAGAGAGCGGAAAATAGAGAACATTGCACGGCAAATTTCAAACTACAAATGACCGTGTTTGCTGAAAATTCGAACACTGTGACTACTTGACATGTCTCCTTAAGGTTTCAGTCTACCAGCCATTTTTATTTCGCGAATGTAATGTAAATTCTATGGAATTTCTACTACCGCTCTCAAATCTATACTATTTTATCAATTTAAATGTAAAAAGGTGCATTCGAAAGAACAAAAATAACGAAGGTTTTTCTGCGAAATTACATTTTCTCCCCGAATTTCGAAAATAGTTTAGAATATTTTAATAAGACTGGGAAACCCACAAACGAATATTTAAAATAGAGGTAAAAAAAATTGAAAAAGTCGAAAGGAATTTCACAGAAACCTTCATTATTCTTTGCTCTTTCGGGTGCATTTATTTGCATTGAAATAGATAAAATGGTACAGAGGAGGAGACGGTAGTAGAAATTCCATAGGATAAACATTACGTTCACGAAATCAAAATGGTCAATAGACGGGAGCCTTAAATGAAAAACAAGTTTAAGAGTGGAAGAAAAAATGTTTTGAATTAGCAGAGATTCAAGAAACGAAAGACACATAAACTAAAGAGATAAAACGTGCTGTATTTGGCGATTTATGGCTTGCGCGCGGCTAACGGGAAAGTATTAAGTTCTTTGCGAACAAGTACACCTGTATATAAGCCAACACAATAAAGTTTAACATAGAAAAAGTTTCAAAATTTCTCGGATTATACACAAAAATATGTGGTAAGACATTTTCTCTGCACATAATAATATAATATTTTTCAAGTTATAAAATATATATTAAAAGGTATGTTTCATAACGCAACACATAATCTAAGCATACATTTGAAAAATTATACTCGTATTCAAATAAGTTAACCATCTTTCTTTGAGAGAAAAAATTTAATGGCGAAAATATAGCAATATGCAGAATTATCACTCCAGTCTGAATAATTCTGAAATAATGAGAAATTCTGCTGAAACCTGATCCAACAGGAAACGATATTTCTTAAACTTAATAAGGATTACATCTCCTTATCAATTGAGGAATATAAGTGTAAGGAACTGTGGACAAAAGACAAAAATCTAGCTATTTAAGGAGACAAAAATCTAGCTATTTCAGACTGGAGCAATAATGCTGTTTCTCTATTTCATTCAAATAATAATAAGAAAACTTCTATAAAAATTTTAGCCGTAATTATTGAGCTATCTTATATCGAATTTTCACGAATCTTACTTATGTGAGAAAGCTGCTTCAGTAAATCAAAAACCATTTCATATTATCATATTTTCTAAAAAGTGAATTAACCCCCTTTTCTCTAAGAAAATTACGATATTTAACGATAAGTAAATACAATATTCTAAGAAATGCTAAATGAGATACAATAAGGCTTAATTTTTGAGAAAATGTCCCAAGATTATTGGTTCTCAGACTTTTGTCTCGATGTGCCTTAAAGATAACAGATCCAATACATGATGCTTTGGAATGGTTTTTTGAAAATAGTGTTCGCTGCTTCGAGCATTTTTCTGTTGTTCAAAAATTTCGTATGTAAATTCTTTACTAGCTTATAAATGCAACAACTTACTGGGGCAGATTATTATTTTGGGCCCTGATCGTAATTCTGGGTAAGTCACCAATGTTGACTCGCTTATCATTCGCAGCGCTGTCACGTAATCTTGCTTCGCATAAGAGCTAAAAATTAATTATTTATTTCTAGAATAAGATGCCTTGATTTGTTTTACGGAACTTGGATACATACTCCGTAATCTGCTCGTATCTTTATACGACGTATTAACTTTTTTTATATTCTGATTAGCAAAACTCTTGATTATTGTCTTAATTTATTAAACTTCAATTTCGATTTTTTTTTTTTTTTCATCATTAATTGTTGTTGATACACTAGGCGTGTTTTTAAGTATAGTTTTAAATATGGAAGCTGCAGCATTACTTTTGCCATTTCAAACGGTAGGAGTGAGTACCTGTATCTGTTATTTAGGTACTAGCACGGAAGCATTTGTGAGTGTATACGTTTGTTCGTGCGCATTAAAAATGAACAACTTCCACAAATAAAAATACCACCTGTTGTGAAATACAAGCTGAAATTAGTTTTCTGTGTACAAAAGGAGTAAAATCTGCCGAAATTCATCAGCAAATTAATAAAATGCACGGTGAAAACACTATGAACTATGGTATGGTAAGTAAAAGACTGAAAGCATTTAAAGATGGGAATGGAAGCATTTAACATCCCCTAAAAACTGATGCTCAAAAGTAACCAATTTCAGCATGCAAAATCATGTGTATTGTGTTTTGAGATAGACAAATGATGTTGCTTGAGGATTTTTTGCCTCTTGGGTAACACAAAAAAAAAATCTGAAACGTATGGTGACTTCTTACCTAAACTGTGTTATGCAATCCAAAACAAAAAGCAGGGCATGCTCAATGAAGGGATAGTTTTGCAGCATGACAATGACCATCCACACATGGCTTATCGAACCCAATATCTCATCACATCATAAGAACGAGAGCAACTTGATCACTCTCAGTATAGCCCTGATCTGACGCCCAATGACTACCACTTGTTCCTCTACTTGAAAAAGAATATAGGCGGTCAGCGTGATGATGTCAAAACGGCCGTGCTGTAGTGATTATTCTTTCAGGCGACAGATTTCTTTGAGGAAGGAATACAGATGATGGTTGTACGATATGGGATGTATCTTAGTAGTTGATGTATTATGTTAGTATGTAATAGTATATTAAGGTACAAGCTTTCTTTTAAAAATAAACTAACAGAAGAAAATGCACTTATTTTTCTTTAAATATCAAACCGGTACTTACTTTAAGAACACACCAATAATAATGAATAAAAAAAAAAAAAGCACAGATTCTCGAATTAATTTTTGGAGTTACATACCTACAGCACACGTCATTTCTTTCTTTACACGTGAGAAATATATTCTAATTAGTTATTTTGCTATGTAATTAGGGAAACACATATTTTGTCACTAAATCTCTTATCCTATAGATATGGTTCGATGTTGCATACATAACATATATATGATTTTTTTTCTTTTAAGGACAAGATTTCATTAATTTTAAATCTGTTTATTTGAAAAGCGTTACTTTTCATTTGTATTAATTTGATAATTGTTTGTTTCCCATAAAGGAGCAGTTTTGTTGTACCTTTCCCAAGTTGAAAGTTTGTACGGAATTCAGTTTATATATCAAAAGAACTATTGAGTTTTTTTGTTTGTCTTAAAAGTGCATCACATTCAAATCCTAGAATTACAAACCATCAAGAAGGGGGAAACTCCAAAAGCAACCATAAGAAGTATTTCGAAATTGTCTTTTTGATATAATTGTTTGTACGAAGAAAATTCTTTTGATATGCATATTTTTCCAAGCTCAAAGAGTAACCTCTGTTGCAGCTTCCCCCCTCCCCCCCCCCAGATGCAATTTTTGTAGTGTTTCCCAATTCGTTCACAAGGGAGAAACCGTAAAGTCCAGTTCTGTTCCAGATCTCGCACCGCAAGCGTACAAGAAATGTTGATTTTATGAAACATGAATTTGCATGAGTGCAATTTGTTTGTGTCCGTAGGAAATTTATATAATATTAAATGGAAAAATCTTTCCATTCGATGTTTTGAGTAACAGTAATTCAAAAAAAAAAAAAAAAAAAAGCATCCTTTCAAATATTTTGCATACTCTTAGAGGAATGCGTACCATAGTTTGAAAAACGCTGAGTTTTCTGGACAAGGTATTCAGAATTCTGGTGAACTTGATACATGTGAACATTTTTGCGATGCTTCTTCTTCGATAAATTTTAAATGCAGTAAGACATCAGAATTTATAAATATAAATGGACAGAAAACTGCAAAAGTTTTGCACTTTTAATATATTTATTGCACAATTTTGCCTTTAAAACTTAATGAATATTGTAAGCCAAAGCTTAGAATTAGGAGGAGGAGTCGTGGTAGCCTGATGGTCATGGTCTTGAACTCAAGGCTGGCGATGTTTCCGTCGAGTCGTGGGTTCGAGCATCCATGCACTAAAGATTGGCCGTGTAGCGGAGCTGATGCACATGAAATACGCAGAGGCATCAACTCTTCCCATTGGTTGTTTGAAGAGAGGAGTGACAGAGGAAATGTCGTTTCTGTCACTTGACCTAGGTTCAAAATTACAAGGTCCGTCACCCAAAACCCTTGTTTTGCTTTTAAGCGCGACGTTAACAAAGAATCAATAAAATTAGGAGCTCTAATAGAGTATGTAGTGAATAAATGTTTCTGATGATCAAATACACATACACAATTTAAACTTAATTAGTCATACGAATGTGAGCAGCAATTAACTACAGATGTGCGCTTTCTCAATATCTTTTACATATGTAATTATTTTTTCTCTTCATGTCCCCATTATTTGTGAATACCGATGACGTCAGCTCACCTGTGATTGGAAGAGACGCAGTACTGGTGTGGTCTGGTGGTGAGGCTAGCCTCCCACGAGATTAAAATGCGATTTCGTTTTACTTTGACGATCTGCACGCTGGGCTCAGGTGGAAGTGGAGGGTGGAATGGTAGCTCTCCCGTGGACCTGGTGGTAACCAAAACCCTGGCCCCTCCTCCACTGCTGGACCGCAGCTCTAGGGAGTAAGTGCCGGGTGGTGCCGCCGGGCTGCTGTACGAGCGTCGATCTCGCCCAGCGTAAGTGGCCGATGGGGAAGAGGCGGGTGGTCGCAGGACGTGATTGGACCAGGGACCTGCATGAAACAAATATAGAAATGAGTAATTACCATTAATCAGAAAATTACTATAAAATCAGCATCAAGCATAAAACAGAAAGTTTGTGCGAAATGGACCACTGCAAAAAACAGTTTTAAATCACAGAAGTGAAATAAATATTCAAACACAAAAATGAAAATAATTGTTACTTTCTATTCTTTGCAAGGCAAATTAATTTTGATTAACGCTAGAGAAAATAATTTTTTTAGAATCTGAATGAAAAAAAAAACTTTCTCATTCGCCATTACAATAATAGGTTGAGCAATTTTTTTACCATATTGAAACCCAAAAAATACTGTCACCGAAGATTTAAAAAAAAAAAAAAAAAAAAAAAACCGAAGTTAAAATTTTTTTTAAAAAATAATAATAACAACCAGAATTATAAATTAATTATGAAACATTAAATAAAATTGTTAAATTTGGTCTGCGGTGCATCTTAAACTGTAGGGATGCTGAAAATCCCGTCAATTCCAGTTGTATTTGATTTTACTACTCATTTGTTTTCTAGAATCAAGCAGTTGAACATATTTTTGTGGGTTTCGTTTATTTATTTATTTTGCACTTTATTGCAGGCGATTCAGCGTTCCTAAATTTTGCCACCGTAGGCAGTCGCTTCTGATCCTTTTCACTGCACTATTATGTATGCAAATTATTTATTAGGAAAAATAATACTATATATATATATTGGAAAAATAATATTATATATACATATATATATATATTGGAAAATAATATTATATATATATATATATTGGAAAAATAATATTATATATATATATAGCTTTTCATTAATTTACTTGCTCTTTATTGTGTATTAAGTAAGAATAAATTATCTTTTTTAATATACTTCATTATTTAGATTTTCCTTTTTCTATTTTCATGAGATTTATATTCTATATATCTCTTTGTCAATATACATATTTTACTTAAATTCAATTTGTATCTTTGATATTTTGAATTTATGGTTTTACCATTTCGGTTTATAACATTTTTCTGATTGTGGAAAGTTTGGCATCCAGTATGAATTTGTCTTAAAATGGCTTCAGAATTTTAAAATGTTATATTTCCTTTTCTTTATGGTTCTTTTTTTATCATTATTTTTTCAAGCTTTAGTTTGCGTTTTTCTTGAGTATAGTTTATTTTATGTCCATCGTTATATGTTTAATATTTTTTGCAAGTAAATCTGTTTCTTACTTAATTATTTTATTGTGAAACATATTACTATTTCTCTTGTTTTATGTATTTAGGCATACAAAAATAGTTTAAATTCTTCCTTTCTATTTTTTTTCTCACTGAATAACGTATAAAAAATATTAATTAGTAAGCTTTCTTTTTGTAAGTAATAATTTTTTTCTTCTATTTTAATGTTTGCTTCCTTACTCTATTTTTAATTAATTCATTTAAATTTTCTTAAAAGATGAATTTAAAATACTTTGGGAATTTTTTCCAAGTCAAATTCGACCTGATGTAGTGGCGCTGTTAGTTAAGTTTTAAAGTTTGCCCAGACCTAAGAAGTTCCATCAGATGATGTCCATCTTTGTTTCTACAGTCTTTGGGTTTTGAGTACTATTTACTAGTTAGTGCCTAGGCCGAATTGACCCATGACCAGCTACGCAAGCTGAAGCCACCGAGGATCGAACTTAGTTCGGCAGTGCTTGCGCTCAGACGTGATGACCATCACACCACCGCAGCCACGTGTAGTGGGAATGATACACGTCAAAACTGTTAAGGCTCCTAAATATCACGTTAGCATGATGTGGAAGTTTGGAAAATGAAGGTCCAGTTGAGGTGTCTTCCTCTTCATTTGAACCGTAATTCAAAATGAGGAAGCCACTGGATCTTTGTCATTACTATTCTTAATTAGAAATATTAACAAATAGTCTAATAAAGCAAAAGTCTTAAATGATATTAATCCATTTATTATTATTGACTTTTTTGAATATTAATATTCAGTAGTTAATATCGGTAGACCAACTGGAATTGAGGATTCGGATCGTTTTTCCTATCTCTTCTAAAATTCCTCTCATCACTCCTCAGATTATGAACGGCTAGCCAAACGTCTCAATTAATTACTATCAGTCTCACGGATTCTGTTTTTCGCTGCGAAGAGAAATAATTTATTTAATACATTCACTGTTCTTCATAACTTCAATCTCATCTACCTGAATCATGTTTCATTTTACTGGGCGAAGTTTCATTCAAACGGAAAAGATCCCGAGGTTATTTGAAAGAGAAACCCCAAGAGTCCACTGTTACAAATTCTAAAAATAATACCCATAAAGCTCAATAGAATGAAGGAAAACAGTGCTAAAATTTCATTCACAAAAAAGTAACATATTACGGCTCTAAAAAAGTAAAGCAAATACAACTGTTAGATTTCTTTCATTAATGAATAAGCGATCTTTTCGTCGTGTGCTGTTGTTATTACATTTAAAATAATTCGAGATAAAAACCAACGTTTTTATATGGTGGTAAAGTTTATATAAAAATCGATTGAAATATAAGTTAAAACTTGTCACAAATGTCTAAATATTGCATTACAGTAAAAACGATTCCCAAAGTTTCAGAACTCTAGCTTGCTGGGAAGTTGGTTAAATTAACGATAGAAAATTTGATGACACACAGTAAAGATTAGTGAAGAAAATAACGGCTCAACTTGATTCGGAATGGAAGAACAACTCAACTTAACGAGCATAGCAGGAAGAACGCGAGGCGAGTTCGAGGAACAACTAAACTTGAGGAGCAGGGCAGGAACGGAACGCTAGACGGGTCGGGTGAGGAGAAAAGCAAGAAACGGGAGAACAATGGCGAACGAACTAACCATGTCTGACAATTCTATAGATGTGTAGTATTATCTTAAATGTTGTGTTTCGTGCTGCATTAATGTCTAAATTAGTTTTGCAGTTAAAAAGAAAAAAGGTCTGAATGACTTATCTGTGTCACAACCACTCTCACCGCCTTATAACCACTCGATGGAATTGGATTACATTTTACTCACACTGATACACACACAGACAGACAGACACCAAGTGTAATACATAAAAACGTTAAAACTAACCAAAATTAATTAATTCATCCGGTAAATTAAATGGTTGAAATGCAGTTTAACCCAACCACTCTTGGTGACAAGAATTATTTAGCGGTATTTTGCCAAATGTGGCTACCCTGGTCCGTTTTACGGACTTAACGTTCAGCCAAAAAAAAAAATCGCCAAGTTTGGTGCCAATTTTTGAAATCGCGCCAAGTAGTTGGGCTAAACTGCATTATTGAAGAAAATATTAGTTAAAATTTGTCACAAACATCTATATATTGCATTGTTAGACGAGTAAGAACAATTCCCAAAGTTTCAGAGCTCTAGCTTGATGGGAAGTTGGTTAAATTAACAATCGAAAATTTGATGACACACACACCAAGTGAAATACATAAAAACGTTTTAAAATATAAACTCCTAATCCTAAGGTTTCAGAATAATAACGCTTTCTAAACTGTGAAATAAGTTATTTCCTTCCATAAATATGCGGAATAAAAATCAGTCATAAATAGCGTTATTTAATCAAGCTTTTATTTAAAGATGGACTAAAAGGGATAAAAATAATTTTTAAATGTAAAATAACATGTAATTTATAAAATCTTGAGGCGTTTTATACTTCTTTTGATCTCACATATAAGTAATTAGTTATGGTACTTAATTTATCGGTAATTACCTAGATTTCTTAGTTAAGCGCCTCAAACTATATAATATTTTACGTCTAAAATAATTATCTTTTACATCTTTTAGTACATCTTTAAATAAAAGCTTGATTAAATGGTTTTTTTTAAAGCTATATTTATTTAATTCCTTTCAGTCTAGAAATTTAAAACAAAAAAAAAATATTACATGAATTAATTATACGAGTATGCAAATTTTCGACTGATCTAAAAGTGAAGTGCCGGTCCTCCCTTTACCGTCAATTCTCAAATATAGTATGGTATTGTTTTATCATTCGAATTATGCGTATATGTAAAATTTTAGCTCAATCGGATCAGAAAAAGTGGGTTAAAATTTGAGCATAAATTTTGAACTGGTAAGATATATTTTTTTACATATGAACATAGCAATAAAAACTTATAAAAAGTAAAGGAAGCAGTGAATGTTTTCTATTGTAAACATTTAGCACTTGAATATGAAATATGAACTGAGAGAACTACGATAGAGAATAGAATGATAAAATGTATCAAATCTTTCCTCTTCAAAGAACCGAATTAAAATCATCATTTATTACGAGGGTAACTCTTGGTGCTTGAAGCTACAGTTAAAAAATTGCAAGACTTGCAGTTGATTCTTTTTTTTTTTTTTTTAAATAAATCCTTGTCTGAGTCGTTTCTGAGAGTTGTGCCGGACATGACCTTGCACGTAGTTAGGATAAAAAAATATCAGTGGACGACGGAGATATGTGCAGTCACTTTGAAAATAAAAACGTTCAATGATAAATGAAAAGCAGTCGACGACTAAGGTCACCTTCCAAGAAGTCGAGAAACGATATATTTGAATATTTCACTCACTTCTAAGAAAATGGTGGACAATATGAAATTTCATGACAGTAGATTAGAAAGATAGAAGATATATGAATTTTACCATTAATTTCTTCGACTCCAAAAGTAATGATAATGTTACAGTAGATGATCATATCTGTTCTTACTATTTAGGTCAAGCAAATTGGGATAAAATCTTATTAAAGAGTTAAATATTATAAACTTGTACGAAATTATACAAATTAATATGTTTTCTTTCAAAAAAGTAAAAAAAGACCAAAAACTTTATTACAATGCAAAATGAGAATATTATAAAATCTTCCATTTTTAGCAATAACAAGTAAATAAAAAAAAATATTTAAATAGTGAGTTTTTCAATCATAACAACTGGATGTACGAATGGCTGTCGTAAATTTTCAAAGAAATAACCGA
The DNA here is from genome assembly GCA_019974015.1 of Nephila pilipes. Lineage (NCBI taxonomy): Eukaryota > Metazoa > Arthropoda > Arachnida > Araneae > Nephilidae > Nephila > Nephila pilipes. Next base: position 503,554 of record BMAW01006936.1, on the reverse strand, counting down.
GATATCTGGATAAAATTTATTCTGCATATTAATTTATCCCTATGTACATAATTTTTTAAATTACTGTTATTAATGTTCATTTGTTTGGTTTCAGGAAGCTGTAGTACATGGAGAAGATAACAGTTTAATCAGTTGAGTTCTACAATTACAGCCTTTGAAGTGTCTAGAAACGCTGGGAGAAATGTACAAACTGGAAAGTGAAAATTTAGAGAAGTCTAAAAAAAGATAAATAAAAATTAAGTTCTAATTATTGTAATAATATTTAAAACTTAATGATATTCTGGATAATAAACATTTTACCACACTGCGAGTTACTTTAATCTAAGGCTTCCTGAAACAAAACTCATCAATTTAAATAGTTGCAATCTACAACATTATGAACATAAGAATAAATTAATATGTAGAATAAATTTTGATTATTTCTTAGTAGTAAATAAAAACGATAACGTAACACCGTCGTATAAAATTTAAGCTAGATAATCACTTATCACGACTTTTTTTTTTTCCAATCTTGATATGCGTAATTTTTATCTCGTACGTGGCCTAAACATCTTAAAATTGGCATGCTTTAGAATTGATGGAATAATATCTGTATGCCAGAGGTAAAGGGCACTATGTCCTTTTTAAAAATAGTAATCAATGAAGTCTTCAAAAGTAATAACGCTTAGTAAAGATATAATTTAAAAGTCCGTAGTCCAAAAAATAAATTGTATAAAGTTTTATTAAAAATATTCATTAACAAACTTGCTGTAAATAAAGAAACACACACACAAACAAAAAGACCTTTAAGCTGCTATCTAATAAAATTTCAGAAACGGACATTGGGCTCTATTTTTACTTCCGGCATACTCATATTCATTATCAATCCCCCCCTTCTAGTTCTTTGCCACAGAAAATGGTTTCTGTAATAAAATATTGTTTATTACAAAACTAAAATGTATCCGCTCCTCCAACGAAATATGTTCTCTAGCATTCAATGCTAATTTATTAATCATTGTTCGGTCAGAATGTACACTGGTGTCCCAAAGTTGAGCATAATTGGTAATTATGTGAATAATGAAGTTTCGAAATGGTCGTAAAGGGAAATGCAAGTGTGAAGAGGTTATAAATTAAGAAAACAATGCCTAAGAATGATCATTTTTATTATCAACGTCCCCCCCCCCACTAAAATAAAAGTTTAAAAGAAAACTAGGTAGAAGACGAATTCCCACTTTAGTACAAAACAAATGAAATAAAAAGGTGGTGTCGTAATTTAATACGGTGTGTGGTCTCCTCTGACAGCCAGGTACATTGCACAACGATTTCTCGTCCTTGCTTTAACATTAAGGATAATTGTGATCTCAGAGTTCCAAACGTCATGAAGAGCTCTTTTTAGATACTGTGGGTGCGAAAGGATTGCGAGTTGTTCCCCGAGCATATTCCACACATGATCGATAGGATTCAGATCAAGCGAGTGAGCAGATCACTACACACGTTATTTTCCATTTCAATGAAATCATCGATCAGGCTCGGGTGGTGATAATATGTGTTAATAAGAACCAGATGTAAAGCAAATGGCGCAAGAGCCAAACAAGATGTAACTGTGATCAAGACGTTTTAAAAAAGAGGAAAGGAAGTTAAGAATGATTGACAAGAATGAGGGTCGAAAATAGAGAAGAATCGCTAGGGTATTCCCTGGACGTGTTTACCTAAGACGTAAACCTCAATAGAGAACAAAAAGATCACTGAGATAACTCGCGGCCGTGATACCCATACCTACGTAAAGAAGGTAGGCCTCTGAGGGAGGTGACAAGATGATTATCATCCATAAATATGAAGTCAGGACTGATAACCCCTCGAAATAAGCGAATATAAGACTCCATTTCTATCTTTTAGCAGTTACAGACACAGTCTCAAAGATGTAGATATTTGTTCGGCTGTCCATCAAGATGTCTATTTACACCACGATTCCCCTTGACGGAAAACGAGTTCTACGTTCCGAACATTACATTGACCTACAGCCCCAAACTCCAGTACTGATACCCCAAAATCTAGATTAAATGAATGCATTTATGAGTAGATGAAAGGTGGATTCAAATTGCCCATTATATTACGTAGAGACCAATATCATTGAATCTCCGGTAAACAGTTTGTCTAGAAACTCGTGATCGTGTGGTGGCTGTGCACAGTAAACCCATTTCTCTGGAACAACGGTCCCTGTGATGTCACGTAGTTATTGCCAGATATTAGTCTTGACGAAAGGTTATGACTCCTGGCCGAACTAGTAATGGTCGTCGGTTAATATTTCCCGCACTTTGAAACATCTATTGCAGTCTTAAGATCACACACTAAGGCACATTCAGAATTTGAAACACTTCAATTAGTGATCGTCCCGATTCGAGTAATATAACGATTCTTCTTTCGCAAAAAAAGTATAGTTGTCGTCATTGAGCTCTCATTCAATCTGTTTAATCATTAGCAACGTCTCTTCGCAAATTAATTGCACGAAACCTATTCGAATAACTTATGATGAGTGAGTCGAGTTTATCCGCGTTCCGAAGTGAGCATGAAGGCGTCGACTTAAATGTTTTGCATAAAAACTAAGTTTCATATTCAACAGATAATTCTCCACAAGTTATTTCGAGCAGATTCATAAATATTTACTCACATTTTTCGCAGTTTTTGAATTTTGCACTGCTTTTAGACACCAGTGTATGTTAAAATATTTCACTCATTTATTTACTTTAATGATAGCGGAATTTAATGGTACAAAAGCCGGATATGGTTATACTGCGCCAAATAAGAAGTAAGTATAATCTAGACGCTTGGAAAAATAGGGGGAAAGATAAATTGGTTGATTAGATGAAGAGTCGAAAATAGAGAAGAATCACTGCGGTATCTCAGAGGTGCATAACCCGAGTTTACCGGAGACTGTGAACATGACTGCTGGTCTAAATTAGCTAATTTAAGTTTCCACTAATGATGAACCTCTGATTATTGGAGTTTTTCCATGTAAAAGTGTTAGCAACCGTGAAAATGAGCCGTAGTCTTAAGTCTATTTGTTAACCTGACGTTGATATAGAGAATGAAATGCCAGCTCAGGTGTCGACCTTATTATCTGATTATGATTCAGAACCACAATGCAAATCGGTTGTATAAAGGGAGCCTTTTAATTGAGATCAATGATGCAGTTTTAAAAGTGTTCAATTCATTAAATCATCAAATTAATAACTTTTATAGGAGGACGTAAAATAAAAGATATTATGAATGTACAGGTACAAAGTTATCATGAAAACCAAAAAGCAGTAAGAGATATTTATCAACATTTTTTCTATCTCTTACAAGAGTTAAAAATGAAACAAATTTTATCTAACATTTTATCTACACTGTAAGTGTATCTGAATCATTAAAGACACCAAAATGTAAATTTTAATGAAAAAAAACCAACAAATATGTACTTGATTTGCAAAAAATTATCAGTTACAGTTTCCAAGAATAATTTATGAACAAAACATTTTTTGAAACAATTTGTATAAAACGGATTAATAAGAATAAACTAAACATAGCACTTGAACGATGAATACCTCAAAAAAAAAACCTCCTTGATCGCACTATGATAGCTAAGCCCACGGACAATCAAGTACTAGCTATCGATGACACCTACACATCCGCGTAACTTAACAGTTTTAAATAATAAGCAGATGTTCTATTAAAAAAAATAAACGATAAAATCTTAAGTTCATCCAACTCTCATTTCCGTATTAGAGACCTACACATTTTATTTACTGATTTCCTTAGAATAAACTGTACGCGTCTAATGTTTTTAAAAGCATAAAAAATTTTGAACACGAATCAAATCAAATGAAAATACACAATGGCTAAGTTTTATTTTTTTAAACAGTTCAATTTTGTTTTTGGTGTTTCATAATTCAAAATGCATTTTCTTCTTTCTCTTCCTTCCTTATTGGTATTGAAGCATTTCTATGCATGAATATTGTAACCTAAATAACGATACGGTGGAATTGAATCAATACCTCAGGGAAAATACCGACTTTTTTTCAGTGTTTGTCTTTGAGAAAGGAAGAATTAGACTTGTTCGTGGGCGGTCTGAGGCGGATCTAATTCTCATATAAATATCCCCTCTCTCTCTCTTTGAGGCTAAATTAATCTGCACCAAAAATAAACCGAAACAGATTCGAATTTCACAAAGAAATGAACACTAAACCACCTGCAGCATCGTCCGATTGACAGCCAATGGCGCACTTGGCGTAACTTAGGGCGCCATAAAATCTCGCCTCGCGATCGAAATCCCACGTTTCGATATCGTAAATATTCCCAGTGATGTCAGTGGGAAGGAGAAACCCGTGAATCCCAATGTCGAGGGTGGATTCCGCAGGAAAAAGAAATACGACGCTCGGGCTTTTATGGAATGAATAATTGAGAGGCGCTCGTATTTCATGGGATCGGCCCTCTTTTTCCCTAGGCCCCGCAGTAAATGTCTGCCGTGCTTAAATAAGCAAGGACCGATGTACCACAGAGAGGTGTGTTTGGAAAGGATTTGGGATGACCCATCGTTTAGGTGTCACTGACCCGTTGACTGGTGTCAGAAATCAAAAAGTTATGTCCAATGTGTTTATTTCGTCCTGCGTTTTATCTTGTTCGTATTTTTCATCGGCACAGGAGTGTCTCTTTTCAGGTTATGATACAACAGGCGGAAGCAAAAATACATGCCATTTTCAAGGGAATCAACAATAGACTAAGAGCAGTTTGTAATAAAATGTTTTTCGTATTTTTTTAAGCACACTAAAAGCTTACACTTTGCATGTAGTTAACAATGATAAAACAGCGCTTTGCGAAAAGTATTCCGAGATTTTTTCACTGCTTATAGTTTCATATTATGTGGAATGAGATTCAAATGACATGTTGAAGCAAGCTAGCAATATTATAAATACTATTGAGCCCGAAAAATCATCCGACATTTATTCTTAAAAATTATTTGTAATCAGATAAAGTAATCGCATATTATTCTCCTTTAATGTAGTCCCGGGGGGAGGGGGGGCACATGTGTTTACAAAAAACAGTACACCCCACGGGAAAGAAAAAGTTCAATAGGATGTCTCTGTTGAGTGATGTCCGTACCTACTTAAAGACGGAAAGTCCATGATAACAGCTTAGGAAGAGAGAGTGCCAGCTCAAATGTCGTCATTCGTCCGAGGTTCAAAATGACTAGCTCTGTCCCCACATAATCCTCATGCTGCTTCTCAGTGCCACATTAATATACAATCAGAATGAGCTGCCACACACTTCTAACAGTTTTGCAATGGTCAGAAGAGTGGAATATTATATATATATATATATAATGAACTAAATTAATTGTAACAGGGGCATTAGATTTCATGGCTGTAATTAATAAACTATTTCTGAAAAAAGTTATTTTCTCCTTCTGATATGACATAGGTAATAAATGTATAACAGAAAGAAGATTACATGATGAAAATGGATATTTTTAGAGACGTAGCTTCGCCGTCTAGGCTACAGCGGAAGAGAGAGAATTTTACCTAACTTCGAATTTTTACACAGTGATTTTCTTTAGATCATATGATAATCATGAGGTATTGGATGTAGAGATCTTGAGGGACTACTGATGGCGTCGATAAGCCTGGTAAGGATTATCCCTATAGATCTGTGGCCATGGGAAAAATTAATTTGGCAGATTTTAAGTGCGTGAGATCGCATAGATTGAAGGATAAATTGGAATCCTATCAGAAAATTAGAGTGACCTCTTTACTGTAAGTTAAAGAATATAAAAAATTATTTTTTTTTATAAATTATATATGTAAAGACTAAGAAATAACCGAAATATCTAGGTAAAATTTATCCTGCTTACCAATTGATTTTTGCGTACATATGTTGTAAATTACACCTATTCGTGTTGATTTATTTGATTTCACGAGGTCGTAGATTCAAGTTGCTGACAGTGTGGAGAAGATTGAGTTCAATTTTCTGAGTTCTGCAATGGCGACCTCCGGAAAGTCCAAAAATACTTGGAGAAATGTATAACTCTGGAGGGTTACTGAGTAGAAATTTTTTTGAATTTCTATCTTTATTTTTTAGTAATAATTACACTTTAACGATTATATATAGGAGGAGGAGGTATATGGTATATATATAGAGAGAAATATATATGTGTGTGTGTGTGGTTCACTAGTTATTTTACACTATTATAAACGTTTTTCTTAACGCAGGAATTGCAAAAATGCATTTTGAGGAATTGATAAGTTCAGAAAACCAATTCTTTCAAAAAGTACCCAGAAGCGCATCTAATTATCGCAAGCGAGAGGCTAAGAAGAGCCCATTGAAGAGTGACTCTGGATATTGTATTACGGACCTCGGTATCAATGCCATTTTGTCAAGAAAAGAGAATAGTCTCTAATTCATCTATGATATTAGTCATCGAAGAGACGGTTCATGATTATCGCAAATATATCTGAAATTCTAGTATATTTTATCACAGTTTTCCAACGAGAATAAGAATAAGAGTCATTGTGAAATTTCTTTTCTTATGGTGCTTTACTAGAATTGTCGTACAATCATTATTCTTTAATAAATTTTGAAAAAAAAAATACAAGAGATAAAAATGAGCTTTTTTGACTTGCATTTCTTATGGACGCCTTTCTATACATAATTAGGTACCGGAAAAGTAGTTTATTTTCTTTGTGATGGCAAAATTCGATGGACTTTCGATTTTCAATTTTTGACAAATCTAGAGAAAGAGTGAGCGACAATATGATTTAATGGTGCAAGGAGCCAAATCTGGCTAAAATGCGCCAATCAAATGTACATCTGCGATCCAGTCGTTACAAAATTTAGAAAAATGTAAAAAACTGGTTGACAAGAAGAAAGGTGGATATATAAAGAAGGAGCGCCAGTAAACGCGATGGAAAAGAAAAACATTACTAATGTATCAAAGTGTTATGATGTCCATATTTACTAGAAGATGGTAAGCTATTGAAGGATTAGATAAACGCGAACACGCACGGATGGATAGCATTTAATTGGTTGTAAGGGGCGAATCACTTGTATATACACAATCTAATCTATATAATCTAAATAGTTATGTTGTAATTATACATTATTTGATAGTCTAATTAAATTGTTTTGTGTCAAATCTCTCTCATTTATCGGACTCAAAAAGCCCTAGACAAAGAGAAACACGGAAACTGGTCACTTCGTAATTTTGATCCACAGTCAAGAGTTGAGACTTGAGCTCTGGCATCCATCTCCCCTAAATTCCACTCCCCGAAAGCACAATGTGGACTTTGAACTCCGACAGATTTAATATATATCAACGCTACACAAAGGGTCGTTGGTTGCATCAAAAATCGAACACATGTTTCCACGGCAACCTTGGTCGCTTGGCTTTATTAGAAAGAAAACGTGATGAATTTGGGCCCTACTTACGGTGATCTTAAAATAACAGACCATGGCAAAAAAAAATCAAGCTCGAGCAGAACTTTAGTAATTTGATGGAGGATTATGCTCGTAAATTCATTTGGGTTTCAATGTCTTCTCATAGTGTGGTGTGGAAGCCAGGAGGGGTGGGTACAAGTTTAATTGTTATTCTTGATAAGTTCATGAAGAACATCGCTGTTACACTCCGTACCTCTAGAGAACCACAAATCAATCCCAGTACAAATACACTAGAATCTCTTCACTCAAAAATTATTATTAATAAAAAAAACTCTAACAAAGGTGTATATTATTTAGTCTCATTTTCATATCCAAAATAATGTTATTAAAATAAAAAAAGACTTTATAGCATTGACATTATTTATCACGGAAGTAGGTCACAGTGTTATGACCATCAAATCATATCTACTTGAAAACCGACGTTTCTGTTGCTAGAAAATGAGCTATCGTGAACTTTTAAATGTTTTTCTTTCTTTCTTTCTTTTTTTTTTCGTCAGAAAATCACAAATGATGTTGTTTACGTTAATCTCTTATCTCCCCCTTCCTCCTCATTTTTTTTTTTTTTTTTTGATCCACCAAGTGCGGTCAAGATATGATGCCTTTTTTTCATTTTTTATTTTCCATTTTGTTGGTAAAAAGTCAAGATGTGAATCACTTTTCAATCTTTTCCATCCCATTTTTTCTCCTCTTCTTTTTCAACACGCCAAATGAAATAAGCAAAGAAAAGTTTTGGATGTGGAATACTTGCTTTACAATCACTAAGCAAGAAAGTGTAGCCTCAGGTTTTTAGACTTATGATATCTTAACATGGGCAAGAACATTCACGAAAAACCAACGATTTTCAAGAACGTGCATAACGGGCAATTTAAAACTAAGAATAATTTCAGTTTTTGAAAAACAGTGAAAAATATTTCACGCGAAAACGCTTTCCCAATAGAATACCATGTAATTTCATACCTTTTTCAAAAGGCGAAAAGATTTCAGTAAATTTCATATTTTTTGTATTTCAAATAAATAAAGTTTTTTACGTACACAAAAGATAGAGAAATCGAGACGGATAAATACCGAAATTTTGCGACAAAACGATGAACGATGTCGAACAATTTATCGACAATTCGATACTTGCAATATTAATATTATTACAACAGAATATATATAAGTGATATGACGATAACAATTTGTCGTTAATTTAAAAATATTGCTTTTGAAACATTTTCAGTTATTGCGTTGCAGTCTTGGTTTATAAATAAACTATAACTCTCTGCTTAATTTATTTCACATTAGACACGAGAGGAGAGGCAAATAATCGAGAAAATGACGGCGGACACAACATGCGTCTTTTCGACTAAGCAGTTAAATCAGAAGAGAGCGGAACTTTCCCCATATGGGAAGCTAATGCAAGAATTACTCAGATTTAACGATCTTTAGGTATTTTAAATGGAGACGAAATGCCTAGTAGAGTTTATTCCTACGGGTTTGAAATCGAAAACGCCGAATTAAAAGGTTTTGTTCTCGCATGATCGAATAAATTAAAAAAATTAAATGGAATTGTATCAGGAAATAAAAATGAACTACTTACTGTGACAGTTAAAGTTTTGGATAAATTAAGATATTAAATTAAGTTAAAGTGAAATCAATGATATTAAATTCCGACCTATTAAATATCGACCATGATATTAAATTAAGTTAAAGTGAAATCAATTTACCTATAAATGTAAATTTTAGATGGAAATCGAATCAATTAAGGTTAGATTAAATCGAATTAATTAAATTTGAAGACATTAAAAATATTTATGATTTTTTTTCTTCATTCCCCTTCGTTTCGCGTTAAACATTTTTCACACTGTAATTTAATTATTCTCTAATTATTTCTGACAGCTAATTTTTAACATCAAGGTGTATTAATATCGATTTAACTCCTTTTACAGTCATCATTTGACGTTTACATAGAAACACGATACGTATTTCTTTATTTCAGACATTCATTTCTGGTGCAACATTTTTTTCCAATTTTATTTTCCAAAAGAATATGGTTACTCAATAAAATAATTTTCTTTCCAAAGTCAAAATAATTGTAAAATTCATTTTTGTATACTTTTATTGATGCTTGTATAAAATCCTGTCGACCATGAAAATTGGCACTTTTCCAAACTCAGGGGGAAGATGAGTAAGACCGGGTAGCATAACTGAATGGACGAATAATTCCACCCCATCCAGTGGTGAACATAGGTAGATTTCTTTTATGGAGGAAGGGTGTATATATTGAAAGCGAAAGCGTAGTCGTAAGTAGAATATTAAACATTTATGGACTCTTTTTCACTCTTTTGGTATATGGAAGAGATTTTCCCAACCTCCTTGCGTACACCATTGATCGTACCACTCAAAGTACAGCAAATAAAGACATAGCAGTAATCGTACACACGAAGGCTATTAAAAACAGTATAAGTTTGATTTAACATTCTATGATCACTAATTTCAGTTAAGTTCAAAACACCGAAAGTGCAACTTTTGAGGTAAAAGAGGTTAAATTAGGAAACAAAGGGCGAGAGGACAGAAAAAAAAAACCACATGAAACACACTCAAACAACATATTACTTTTGATTTATTTTAGTTTTTCAATCAATTTTCAAACTTATTGAAAGAATATTCGGAATTTTATACTGAGAAATCATGTTAACTTATTCAAATTAGGGGGGGGGTCAATCTTTTGCATAACTCGCTTACAAATTTGTCTTCGCCATTCAGGTCAAATCGGAAAAAAGAAATTGCTTGATGTTGAAAATAAGATCTGTTTACTAAAAATCGAGCCAAATATCAAACAGGCAACACAATTTCACTCGCCTAAAATAAAATCCTTTTCTTCTATTTAATTCATGTTCTTCGTAATAAAATAACTGAATAAATACAGATAAAATAAACGATGCGTGACAGATATATAACTCAAAATTTATTAGCTGCACTCTAGTAAATCACAGAAATCCTACTGACCGTTCCATAGGTCACAGAATATCTATGTAGCTGTTGATCAGAACAAACTTACCAAATTTAATTTCGTATCTGGTATGAAAAAAATGCTCTGGGTGAATTTGAGTGATGGTAAAGTTTAATGGGGCAAGAATCCAATAACGTAATGCTGCCTGCAACAACGTGTAACTGGGATCTAGATGTTTGAAAAAGTGAGGGGGAAAAAGATAAAAATTATTTGTCTCGAAGGTGGGTCGGAAATACAGAAGTATCACTAGGGTATTCTGGGGGAGCCCAAGAGAAAGAAAACGATCACTAGGGTGCCACTCAAAGGCAAGGTATGGACTTGACTCCCCTCGGGCGAGTCAAGCCCGCACTTATCTGAAAAAGATAAGCCCTTGAGGGAAACAGTACATTTGAATCTTCCCCGAACTATGGTATTCATATTTTGAATAGTTTTTCTCTATCGTATTTTTAAGCAGACGATATAATTTCACTTCGTTTCATTTTTAAACTATTTGTTTTTAAAAAGTTCTAATACAAACGATTTTTGATGTTTTACTTATTGATAGTTCACTTCAGTTTTTGTATTTTTAAAGTTTATATAACACTTTATTGGAAACAGTGAGCAATATTCCAAAGTTATTAGTTCGTTGTCTCGTTTCGTTAAGTGTTAGTTCTTCTGTAAAGTTGGTGAGATGCGTTCCAATATAATTTGGAATGTAAAATAAATTCTTAGCTTTCTAAATGGTACGCGTTAGTAAACTTACTAAACTCAACATTCTTTCTGGCTTTATTCACCTAGTAATAATAATCAGGACTTAAGAAACAGGCGTAGTGAATTCATTTACTCCAAAGCTCTCCTATATAATCAATATCTTCTCAAGGACGCTCAACGGTACAGAAAAGGTTGTTCGAGAACCAAAGAGTATTTTTATCCCCTTGGGGAGGCTCCTACGGGGTCGCGCGGCCCCTTTGCGACTCCCACAACACCCTATATTTAGATCTCTCCCACTGTCAAGGCCTCCACCTGGGTGACGACCCTTTCTGTCTTCGCCGCGTTAGGGCCCTAAATAAATATGACGCGATCTTGACGAGCACGAATCGGACACACGTCATGTCTCGTGTCTTTCACGAGGATGACCGAATTCCAAAAGGGTGGCTGATGGAGATGGGAAGGTCACAAGAAGGACCTCCACCCTCTGTAAGGTTGGAAATTATGGTTCAGGCTTTTTGTTTACGTCATCTTGTCAATGAAGGAATTTTCATTCCTCTTTCATCTCTAAAATTGAAGTTTTTCATCATTGCGCTTTTCCAATTCCGTTCCGGGTGTCGATGAAAGTACAGTAAAAACTCGATGAGTCGCATTAATTGGGACCTGAACCGATTCGGGTTATCGAAAATTAGCGTTGTTCAGAAAACGGGGGAATGAAACATTCTTACATACATACAAAATTAACTTTGCATTTGTAAACGCGACGGTGGCTCAAAAAGTAACCGTGTTTGGAATAAATAATGGGATTGGGGCATTACACTACAATGTTGTCCATTGAACGTTTTTCTTTTTTTCTAAGAAATCCATAATGCCCTTCGCGTCCTAAAGGCCGCGATAGCTTAGTGGTCAAGCTCGCGATCTCGTGGCCGGCTTTGTTTCCGTCGAGTCGCGGGTTCAATCCTGATGCTTCAGACTCGCTATGTATCAGGGCTGCTGATGCACGCTAAATCTGTCAAGGATCCAGATCCTCTATGTGGTGTGGTGTGGAAGTTTACAGACGGAGGTGCCTGATCATATGTCGTCCATGTCACTTAACCGAGGTTCAGAATAACAAGGTTCATCGCCAACAGCCCTCGTGCTGCTTAAAAGTGAAAAATTTAATAAATCAATCAAACAGTTCGCATCCTAAAAAATCATCGTCAACTTTTTCCCGAGCGTCTTCACCTTTTTTGCCGCAGATTCACCGGAAGCAACCCACCATTTTGTTCGGTTTCCAGTGTAAAATGATGAATCCAAGTCTCATCAGTAGTGACTACACGATACAGCAGCAATTCAATTTTCATTTGGAAGCAAATGGCCAAATCGCATCTAATTCATTAGTGTAATATTTTGCTTAGCGCCATTCAACATATGGCGTCATCATTAGTAACACCAACTAACCTTGTGAACGCCTTCTTTCATCAAAACGTGTACTGTTTGAACTACATCCGTAATTGATGGTTAACACATAAAAAAAACACGGAATAAACCCATAAAGTCCTACTTAAAATCCAAAGGAAGTGCCACGCAAACCCCTTCCAGATTTAATATAAAATAATAATAATAAATAAAAATGAGCTCCCGTGTTATTAGCCTTTAATTCACGACAATGCAGAGTTGAACGAGAGCTGATAGCGACGAATATCGTCATTCTAAACCATGATCAAGGGTCGAGAGCGACACTTCAGATGGTACCTAATTCTTCAAAGAATTCACTTGTGCAATAATGAATATAATTAAATATCCAAAACTATTGCATTATATTCTGCATACATCTGGTGAAAGAGGCTCTAGTACCGTTCACGTTATCCGACAGAGGCTCAAAATTACAAAGTACCACCGCTGATTTGTTAGCTTGAATGCTTTTTTTCCAGCCGAGCTTTTTCTCAAGTCCAATTTCGATTATTAATAGAGCAACATTAATTCCAGGAAATAAAAATGGTTTTTTTTTGTATTTTTCATGTCCGTTATTTCATCACATATATATTTTTTTTTAAAAAAAAGAAGTATCTTAATTAAGGATATTACTCAGCTCCGCGTAAGCGTTACGTTTTATATTCGTATATTCATTAAAAACAGTTCTTTGCTCTGGATTGGTTTGACCTTTTAAACGGTTTATATTCAGGAAGGATTGATGTACCTCATCCCCAGTGCAGATGTGAGAACCGCTGCCCTGACAATTCGTTTCTGATTGGGTGGGCCTCCATTGAAGGGGGAGAGGTAATGCCTCAATCTAAAATTAGCCTCATAATCATTTGTCCCTCACATCCTCCCCTGTAGAAGTGTAAAACAAGAAGTTTTACGATGAAGGTTGGAAGAACCAAACACCTCACCTAAGAGGAGGGGAAGATTTTTTTTTAAAAAAAGAGACAGACATCACCTCTTTTTCTTTTAATGTTTTCTCAGTGTCTTTTTTTAATGTTTTTTTGAGCCGAACATTTTACGCTTGGCAACGAAGCGACAACAATTTTTATTTCTGACTCTCTCTTTCTCTGTTTCTTTTCTTTTCTTTCTTTTTTTTTTTGGGGGGGGGGGCCCGGGCCGGGGGCCTGTCTGGAATTATGTTTAAGTCAAAATGGATGGATCATATTTTTAAACGTTTAGTTTGCTTCGCGGGGCACTTTTTCTCCATCTCTTCACTCTTTTTCGTGGTTTTTATTATTTTCTTAGCTCCTTCGTGAATGAGTTCACTCACCCCCGGGCTGCAGAAACTGTTCTGGTGCGAAGAGGGAAAGAACACACACACAGAACTTAAATTACCGAGCCTTACGGAGACGAGTTTCTCGAAAAACTCGAACTGAAATTTAGGAAGGTGTGTATGTGTAGGGGAGGAAGAGTGATATACGAGGGTCGTTCAATAAGTCCTTTGAAATTTTAAGAAATGGTTCTCGTAATATCGAAAATGGTTTGTTTTCAACAAACATCTTGACTCACTAGACAGCTGTATAAGTCTCAGTTACTTGTATCCGTGACGCCTTTCGTCATAACTTTTCCGGCCGATAAGACCATCTTCACCTTAGTTGGAAAAGATTCACTAGAAGCAACCTGACGTTTTAATTTTTGCTTGATTTCTGGTGAATAACGATGATTCTAAATCTCATCGACAGTGAAAACTCCAGGCAAAATGACGTCGATAACTCGACGTGGCAGCAATCAAATTTTGATTTGGTAGCAAATGATTACCAAACCAAAACTAACTTATGAATCCATGTCAAATTTTGTTTCGGCTCCCTTTTACAGAGGGCAGCATCCAATGGTAATACCAATCCACCTTAACAATACCATCTGTCTTTAAATACAGGTACTTTTTGAACCATCTTCGTATATGTACAATTGCCTTGTACAAAAAATATTTAATACAAGAACGCTTAAAATATTTTCAAAAAATTTAGGACTGGTTTTATTTAATAATCCTAAATAGGTGAATGCTTTTAGTGGCATTTTGTTTTATCAAAATCTTTTGCATGGTAGGTCTTATTTACTGTACCCTTGCTCAATAAAGCTTATATAACCACTTATAAAGGAAAAAAACTTGAAACTCTTAAAATTCGACCATTACAAAATTATTGAGTCCGTAGATCTTGAAAATAAAAGCTCTTTAAAAAAAAAAAAAGTCCGAACTGGAACATTTCATTTCCTTAGAAATGGTATTCATATATCAATGAACATTTTAGTAAAATTACAACAAAAAAAAATAATAATAAAAATATATTTAAATAAAAAATGATGAAAAATAAATGAGAAAAATGTACAAACTAGAACAATAAGAAATACTAATGTGACGGAACAGGAAATCATGACGTCATCAGAACAAAAAATTAATCTGAAATTCATAAAAAGAATAAGAATTATAACGCCACAATATTTAGGAGTGATAGTACAATCGATTGCATATTCACGACTTTATTATATTATTTCTTTTCTACATATACATTACATTACTTTTTTTAAAAAAAATATTTTGAACCGCCTGCTATTCTGCATTGGTAGCTTTGATGTTTGGATCTATACCAAAATAGCATTTTTAAAAAAATACATACTTATGAGAATTATGGGGAAAAAGCACTCTACTTGTATAGAGTGTTTCGAAATTCATTGGCAAAAAATTAAGAGGTAGTAGAAAACATCTGAACAAGCAATTTTTACCAAACAATGCATTGCCGGAGAACAACTGTTGAGCCACTAGATGGCGCTGTAATGTAAAGCATAATGCGCGAGTTTTCTTACACGTCGGTATTTCTACCGTAGATTTCAGGAGGTATGACTTGTGGCCACGTATCCTAAACCTAATTTCGTACCCAATTCTTGATGCGTCAGTGTAAATTTCCAATTCGAAAGGGCCCAAAATTTTGTTAGGAAAAATAATCTGTTTTTCATGACGAACAGCTCTCAGATATTTGAGTCGAATTGGATATCATTAATCAGGTGAAAAAAAGTTTGAAATGTGTAGATTCGAAATTTTATAATTAATGAAATGAAATTTTAGGGTAAGATGAATAGGGAGAATTCCCAGGCAATTACTGCGAAGCAGCAGCTGGAGATGTTCTATTTTTAACTAGGTAATTTGCGAGGAGTTAAGATCACCATCCCAAACACCCGCACCATAGACAATAATAGGCTCTGCAACAGATAATGGATTAGCTTAATTTAAAAAACTTATATTGGGTTTCGACTGACAATGATACCTTCACGAATTCCCTTGTTATGGATTGACGGGCATCTAAATACAACCGAGGCGGTTTTTTCAATCGAGATTTCTAATCTTAGCCATATCACATGTTCAGCAATAAGCAAATTAAAATATTGGAATTGTGCTCTAAGTCTCTTCTCGAATTTTCTTTAAAAATAACGGCCAGATAATTCCTAAAAGCTTAAACTAAGAAATTTTCGCATTTAATATCCAAAATAAAATTAAAATATAAATTTCCCAGAGCGGGTGCAAGCACCGAACTCTGAGGATAGCCTTGGGTAATTATATGCCTTATCGTAAAATTATTATTAGAAAAAATAATATGTCGATTTTTTGAGTAAGAATAAACTTTTGAAAACAGATTAAAGAATTATTTCTAAAAGTTTTAAATAATACAAACCAATCCATATTGTCGACCGCACCTTTAATATAAATAAAAGCAACAGCAACGTATTTTTTAGGATCTTTTGTGCTAGATATTCGAAACCAATAGGAAAATTGCATCATCACAGATGAAATTTTGCTTAAGCCTATATTGAAGTGGATCATTGAAATTGTTTTGATGAACCCAGAAATATAATCTATTCACAAAAACACGTTCAACAATTTTCCCTAAGGTTGGTAACGAACAAATTGATCTGTACAATTTAACGGATGGCAAGTCGTTACCAGGTTTAAGAAGGAGATTCAATGCGGCGTCTTTTAAAACATTTGGGAAATAGGAAAATTACACTCACAAATTTATAAATTTCATAAAGGGGTTAGGAAAATTAGAAAAAAATATGTTTCCAAATTCCAGTTAAAAAAAATGAAGGCTGGGATTTTTACCGCTGAGAATTTTAAAGACCAATGATTCAAAGACCAAACTAGACAATAGAGAGCGCTGTGCGCAGTACTAGAAACTCTCTAGGGGAGTGATGTAACTGCCTTCCGCGAAGAATGATTTAGATATAATGGTATGAAATTTAATAACGAATACTATAATTCGTTTCAATGTTTCATGACATCTTAGCAATAAATTAATGTAATGATGTCAAGCTAGTCTTTTTTCTGAGTTTCTGGATTTCAACCGATGTGGGGGGGCGGCCCCAGGTAAGTGAAATTTGCATTATTCTAAATTGGGAATTTATAGTGTTAGTTTATACCTGTTCAGCGGAAACCCTCGGAAGAGGTGTAGATTCTTCAAAATTCAAATAAAATGTCTCATTAGACTTTTGGAAAACAAAACGTTTTAAAAATTTATATAAATCTGGAGAATTATCAAACGAACTAGGCATTACGACCTCAAGGGGCTGAGAGTTCAGGGACTTGCCAAAATCAATCCTGAACTTCAGGTCAAAGTCTTCGCTATGGATGGTACAGAAGTGCTCCAGTCCTCGAGTTTAATCTCAAGAATTTTCTATTTATATAAAGATCTTTCTTTTTATATTGTAATTGTAACTTATCAATTTCTCCAGATGGAAAATTATATAAATTTTTGATAAGATGAATAATTTTCCTTTTAAGAGCATTAAGTTTATTCCTGAAACTTTTTAAATTATTGTTCCATCAAGAGAAAACTGGAAAAGCAAGAACCCGTCACTTGCGAAAGGATTTGAATGCAGTTGACCGGACAGTTGAAATCAATAAAGTTGCAAAATCTTTTAACTGATCAGAATTCTGAATTAATGTAACTTTTAAATAAGCTTAGGGTAGGATTTTTTAAAAAATTTCAGAAATTTATTGAAACCGTATTTAGTTTTTAAATAAAATTTGGAAGTATTCAGATCGCTCAACAGATGTACCTCCACACACCGGTGAGCGCTAAGAGATTCTCGATCCAGAACCTCTCACTTATCCAGCAAATAAAGAATGCTATTATAAATGAAAGAAATATTTCGATTGACCTTACCTGAATGAGCCACGAAAGTAGGACCCAATTCTGGCATATTTAAGAAATTTAGATTATGTTGTAAGGCGAAATATCGACCAGAAGATCCCCTGGGTATCAGTAAAGACATAACCCCAAATGGGAGACCTCGCATTGAAGTCCCCCGTCAGGAGGCAACTATGATTCGAAACTTTAGAACCAAAAAGTTCCTTTAACAAAGTATTAAAATCATCATGGGGGAGGAAATATAAGTTTATTAATAAAATAGGAAGTTTCTTAAATTTCAATAAAACACACCAATCAAGTGATCGGTTTTATGGAATGATTCAGGGTAAATCAATTTATTTAAACAGACAGTGAGACATTTATTTTTTAATGAGAAATATTGAGTTGAAACGGTGGAGAAAGTTTAAAGGATTATTAAAATTATAGTAAGGATCTTGGATAAGCAGAAGATCATTTCTGAGTTCAGAAGCAACCACAAAGGTCTCGAGATGCGCAGCCTACGAGTGATTAACATTCATTTGCAAAATATTCATTTGATCAACCATGCGAGCGATAAGAAACAAAAGAACTAATACCCAAAGCCAGCGTGGGCGTTAGTTCTTTTCAAAATGTTACAGACCATAATCAGTATGGCTAAACATAAAAGTTTTTTTTTTTTTCATTTTTCAGTATAAGATAAATCTTGTCCCTTCACCCATGGTTAAGGTTGTAACATTGCTGAGCATGTAATTCTATCATAAGACTCGGCGACGTACCTCGTAATTTGGAACCTCGGTCAAGTGGCAAGCGCGGCACCTGAGCTATCACTTTCAGCACTAAATTTTCACACCAAGCCAATGAAAGGAATTAGGATTTCGACTAGATTTAACATGCATCAGCTCCGCTACAAGGCGGGCCTTTAATGGCATCAGGATTCGAACCCTAGACTTGACGGAAACTCTGGCGGCGACTATTTCCACTTGACTACCAAGACCACAGAAAGTGCCAAAGTAATAAGTTGAACAATAATTGAAACTGACTGATTAATCTGCATGTCTTGATTTTGTCTGCGTTTCATTGCAAAGATACTAATAGATGAGCACTGGCCATCGCATATCCTATGGACAGACGATATTTGTTTTCAATTAGACATTGCTGTTAACACACAGAACTGCAGCATAAGGGCTCCACCAGTCATCATACCGTACAGCAGCAGCCGTTACATTCACTCTATTTCACGGCATAGTGTGGATTCACGGAGAATTTCATTCTGAGCTTTTGATCATACCAAATGGTTTTGTTTCGTGAAGTCACAATAAAGGTTACAGAAAATTTCTGGAAGAGCAGATTGTAATAATGTTAAGACAATCAGAGCAACTCCTCAGGAAGTTTTTGAACATATCGCCATACGTTCAAAAACTTCCTGGTGAACGTGTCACCTTGCGTAGTTTTCGTGGTTCAAGACAGCCTAACCAACCAGATCACCGTATCTGAATTCTGACTGAAGGGTTTCCGCAAACTTCGCGTGTATCAAGTATGCGTAATTATGGAAGCGGAGCTGAAAGTCAGCATCATCCGCCATGATTACCTCTTTCAGTCAGAAATTCAGCATACGTGTGTTGATGACGAGTGATACGCTTTCAATAGATTGTTGACCGACAAGGCAAGCACACTGAGTAAACATGAGTGTAACAAAAAAAAAATTGATTTTTTTCCCCTTTCATTTTGCGTTCTTGACTTTCCATTCACTCAAGCAGCGCTCTCTATCGCAAAAGTTTCTCCTATTAATTTTTTTCAGCTAAACCTCGTCCCCGTTATCTATAAAACACACATCTGATGTTTCACTGGATTCGTTCTTATAATAGGAATTATAGGTTTCAGAGCACAGATAATTTAATTTTAACCGCCCTGTTTTATCCATGAAATGTAGATCACAAACATGATGGCAAAAAGTGAATGCGATGACTTTTGTTTACTGTCGAAAACATTACTCTTTGGTATGGCATTTGCTATAAGATTGTAATTTTTGTTTCTAGGATCTAGTTACATTCCTTTTTGTCATTTCCTTATAGATGTATTTTTGTTTGTTTGATTGAATGTTTTATTAACGTCATACTTAGAAGCATTAGGTGAACTATTGGCTAAAAATTCTTAAGGTCAGGCTCACCCTAAGAATTTTTAAGGATGTTATATCGGTTCCTCATGAAAATGAACCTCCATCCAAACTTCAGATGGATCGATGGAAAACCGAGGGATTGGTGAAAAATAATATTTACAGCCAAAAAAAATCGATTATATAGCAAATACTAAGGGATACAATACCCAGGTAGAATTTCTACAAAAGAGAAAATGGCACAATCCAAAGTAATGTAAAATATATAAATATAAAATGGAAAAATACAATGAAAATAGTACAATACAAAATAGAGAATTTAATTGCAAAAATGTGATCAAAATAAATTACAAACTCAAATATATATATTTGAGTTGGTAATTTTGAGTTTTCCTTATCTAAGATATATATATATATATATATATATATATATATATATATATATATATATATATATTATAAGAGAAAAAGGATACAGGTCTGAACAAAAAAATCGATAGCCCAGTTGTCAAAAAAAAAAAAAGTTTGGAAAAAAAATTTCACTAACTCGTAAACTAAGTCAAAGTTTTGTTTTTTCGGATGTAAAAAACGTACTTTCCTCCTTAAAAATGGGTGCCTTTAGTACAGTGAAGGAAAAGATTTATTTCTATTTTTCAAAGTCATACACGCTCTCTCTTGAAAATTTCACGATCTCAGTATACCTTAAAGGCACAATTAAGTTGATAGAACAGATAGCCGATATTGATGAAACGCCGCTACCCTTTGATGTTCCTTCAAAGGATGAAGAAATTAAGGATGATAGAGAATACTCCGATGTAATATCAGTGACATGAGTTTTACAGGTTTCAAAAAGGTCAATTAGCTATTAAAAATCCCGTATTATTTTAAATATTTTCCAGAAAATGGCATTAAATATCTTGATGCATCTTAGAAGCGTCTTGTACACCGTAATATACAGTACATATATATATTTTTTTTAAAAAAAACTTAAATATATATGAACAAATTAAACATTTATACATAAAAAGAAAATAAATGAATGTTCGGAAAATGCAATACAAAACTTTCAGTAATTAAGAAACTTGTTCATTAATTTCTTGAACTATAGGAGAGAGAGATCAAGAATTTTAGTCCGAAATATAAATTTTCATTTTCCCACATAGATTTGAGCCAAATACTTCATTATCAGGACAGTTTAAAGCTTTTTTTCTTGTAATGTTAAAGAATAGGACCAGAATTCGGAATACTTTTTTTTTTTCGTAACAAAATGCTCGAACTTGAATTTTACATTCTGAATTCACTATCTTTTTAAAAAATAGCAGCGTATTTTATACTTGGAATGTTACTCATTTCTATCTGAATCAATGACTTTTTTTTCTAGGGTAAAATGTGTACCAAGTTTCACCAAGTAAAAAATGAAGCGTTTTTGAAATGCTCCTAAATTGTATGATTACGTATCTTACAAATGAATTTGCATGTTGCGACCTTAGAAACGATCATGAAAATTGGAACAATTTTCTGCCTGGAAATGTGTTCAAAGTTTAGATCGGGTTCTTTGATATTTGGCAAAGACAGACTTAAATGAGAATTTGTGATGAACAGTAAATGATAAAACGTAGTGATCAGCATCCGTGATAGAGACGCAAAAGAATAAGTCTGTGTTTTGCAAATTAAAACGATTTAATAAGAAATGAAGAGCTATTGGTGATGGCACTCATCATTTCTTTAAACCAAGGTCAAGCTATAGCGACCGCCCTTCATTATTTAACTCTACGGGCAATCCAACTGAAGAGACGTCAGTAAGAAGACAATACAGCTCTTTAAATATGTTCACAGAACATGTACACAAACTCTTTCTCTCTCTTAACTTAATTTAATCATAGCTTATAGTTAAACAAAAAAGTATTAGATTATAAACTCACTCACACCTAATGAGATACTTCTTGAAGACAACTGATTCGACTCCTTTTACTCTATAAACATGAGTCATTTTTAATCAATTTTATTACAAGCGATCAACTCCAACAATTCACTCCAATTGACTTACGAACATGTATTAGTTATATCATCTGTTTCTCGTTATATCATCTGTTCCTCTTCCTAATTCCTTTCAATTCTGTTCTCTAACATATCACTATCTCTAATATAATTCATTACACTTCTTATCCATCCAGTTTTCCTAATCACGTTTCATTTGGTTGGAATTTTATTCGATTCAAATTACAAAAAAATCGCCAAGGTCAGTGATGAAAAAATTAGCTCAACGTCACAAGGTGACGAGAACAATGGATAAGCTGCAACCCCCTCTCTAAACTTGCACATAACGCCAATCTGGATAATTTGAACCCAGACAGATTATATGCTCATCAATCTCGCTATATCGTCTTCAATGGAATAACAACGGAAACAAAACCGGCCATAAAATCGCAACAATAACCGCTAGGCTATCGCGACCAAATGAATTTCCTCTGATTACTTGCTAAATTGCCGCGCTTCTCGGATCATTATTTGAGAAAACCTATTTTTGAAAATATATGCCCGGTACTTACTTTCTGGAATACTTTATTCCTTATTCAACGCTCACAATTATAATACACGTGTTATAGTTTGGGAAACATTGCACTATACAATTCTAGTAGGGTAATAACACAAACTAAATTCAATCAAAACCAGAAAATTTGTGTGAATGTTTATAAATGCATATGAATTTCCCATAAAACGGCGGTCTTTGAACTTGAAATAAAAAAAAAAAAAGATCTTACTTTAAAGGTCATTTAACTCACATCTGTGAGAGGAAATTTAAACCTCGATGCATGTTCGAAGAAAACATTAAATAACTATAAAACACGGGGAACGAAATAATTGCTTATGCTTTCTTATCACTCACAAACAGTGCAAAATAATAATATAAAAAAACACATCAATCGATCCGTTCTCCAATTGTTTCGAATTCATTTAATGATATGCATCGTAGCTGTGGACCGGCTACATTGGTAAAACGAATTCTTTAAACAATTTTTTACGAGCAAACGTCCCTGCCATTCAAAAAAAGAAAAGGATATCACTTTAATTGGTTTTGAATACATTACATGTAGTTTAAGATGAGATTTTTCCTAAATTTTACGTACACTTTCCAACGGCTTATAGATGAATTCAAAAACAAAAAACAACTTTCTTTTTTTTTCCTTGACAATTTTTCACTTTATAATAATTACCAACATAAAGCTATAATTGAATTTTTTTTGATTTTAATAGCAAAATTTTTTTTGTCTGTTAGTTTGGATAGAATATGATATGTACACTTAAAAAAATCATAATAACGTGACAGACATTGTTTTTCGTATGACAAGGCTTTGATTGTAAGATGTTACCTGACAACGCCCGAATGGGGTCTGCCTCCGAGATATGTCTGAAACGACGAAAATATGCTTCAAGTCATATATTTAAATTTTACAGCGGATATTTTTGGCAATTTTGTAAGCGAGCTACTTAAAGAGGAGGAAGAAAAATGATGTCACCTTTAATAAGCATGGTTTAGAATAAATTAGAGTTAAGAAAGACGGTTTTTAGTTATTCTTTGTAAGTAGACTTTTCCGTCGTGTTTTCTTATTTTTCTTTCTTGTCATTAATGAAAAGAATTCGAAAGATAGGGATAAAAAAATTTGACGCATGTTCGCATCCTTAAAAGTAATTATTGTCGGCACAGACATGTGAGTCGCTTTGTCTAGTCGGCTAAGGAAAAAGAATTTGTTTCAAATAACTCTTTTTTCACAAATCTATGTCCCCAGATGATAAGATACATGTGGTTATATAAGTGCTTTGAAATATGAAGGGGTATCGTTATGTTTAACCGTAGCTAAGAAATAACCGATTATTAATTCGGATATTAATCGATCTTTATGTACATAATGTTGTAAATTACAGTTATTCATGTTGATTTGTTTGCCTTCAAGACGCTGCAGATTGAAGTCACCCGAAGCATGGTAAAATTTTTATTATTATCCCTGGATATTGAATTTTTATTTATTGTTCTTAAGAGTTTCCTACATAATCACTTCCAGAGCTATAGATTTCTCCTGGCGTTTTTTGACTTTTGATGACCCTCATTGTAGAACTTGCAGAACTCTTTACCATGCTGCGGGCTACTTCAATCTACGGCTTCCCGAAACCTAACAAATCAACACGAATAGCTGTAATTGACAACATTATATAAATAAGGATTATTTGCTATGCAGAACAAATGTTATCTAGACATCTCGATTTTTTTTAATAATAATTAAACCTTTATGATCCCCCTGCATACGACACGGTCGCTTGCATAGACAAGACTGTTGTTGAAGAGTATTTATACAAATATGTGGATGAATAATCTGTAATTGAAAGTGATACTCGTGTTTCTTATGGATAGTTAAAATTCTAATATAAAAAGAGTTCCAGTATAATTAATGTAATTCTGGGATCTTCTATAAAAATTCAAGCCGATGGAAATTAAATTTTGAAACTAATTTCGCGGTTCCATAAGATAGAGTTTTCACAAATTCAACCGTTCATTATATTTCATATTTTTGAATCAGTTTTCACTAGAAGTGCATAATCATTAATGATAGATATTGTACAGTCGTCAAAATAAAAAAAAAGGAGACAGCCATAAGATCTTCCTCAATTTTCATTGTTGAAAGATAAAATCGGTATCATATGTTAACGTTTCGAAGAAAAATAATTTGTAGCGTAGGCTTTTCGCCCTTCTACTAACATCGTGGGATTTCATTCTGATATTATTTAAATTTCATTTTCCATCCAATAAAATGAAACATGAAGACGATCAGGAGTAATCCATACAGGTGAAAGTTAGATTTCCCACGCGAACCCTCAATTCTGGTCCACGCACTCGAACCAGACTGAGAATTACGCGTCTTCACTTATTTAAAACGAATATTTTTTTTGAATAAAATTAAAATTGAAAAATAAATAATGAAGTTTAAATGAATGGTGCAACTTTCAATTCCGAATATGCGAGTTCGTGAGTGTACGAGCGCGTACGTGTTTGAAAGTTGTTATTTTCCATATGCATACTTTCTATAAAACTCTACAGTAATGTACATATAGTTGGAATTAAATTAATGAGAAGACAAAAAATTAAAGTCAAATAAAATTTTGCATTTCTGTACACAGTTTAATAAGCCACACGAAACATTTATCCGCAAAGACTATATGAATTACATGTAAGTAGATGTTTTAACGTCAATTTTTAAAAAAATTCCACTAACTTTAACACACGTAATTAAAATAAATTAGCTTTCAAAATTGCTCATTATGAAAAAGAATCATAGATACGTATGTTTCATAATTAAAAAGTTAGTAATAAATTAAACTGAAGAAACCAAAAAAAAAGAATACCTTCAAATTTAGAAAGATACAATTTTCTTCAACAAAAACAAATAAGTGGAGACAAAAAATACTCCTTTAAAATTTTTCATACTTAAAAAGAAAAACATTTTACAAAGTTTAAGATCAATGAAAGTATTTATGTGTCTTTTCAATAAACATACATGTATTTTATTCGATAGTAACTGATATTTTAAGTGCGCAAAAAGAGGAAAAATATTTTTTGCTATGTTTGATACATAGGATTTCAAATCAATGATGCATTTTTCAAAAATAAATAAATAAATAAAGTGTTCCAGAACAAAAAAAAAAATATAAGAAGAGGTAGAATTTTTTCATTTAAAAAGGTGGTGGATTTCTACCCATTTATAATGACTAGCAGTAAATTTCTTTGATCGGTTTTCTCACTCCTGTAATTCTGTACGAAAATTATTTCTTTAATGAAGATCAGAATTTAGAAAAATAAATTCAAAAAATTCTTTATAATACAGATACATCGAAAAGTGAAAAGGCGAAACAATATTTATAAGTTCCTCAAAAATTTGAGAAAATTCAGCATCTTCAATTACAAGTGGTAGAAAGGAAAAAAATAATAAAATATATGGAATATCTCTCAGATTTCGAACAAGAGGACGTTATAATGGCGAAAGTTTTAAAATCCGCTCTAGTACCATATCAGTAAACTATGAAAAAACATTCTGGATTTTCTAAAAAGATAAATATTCATTTGTACAATGGACACCACGAGTAGATATTATATACAACGTTTATTTCTTGCTAATATAGTAAATTTAATAACAAATTTTCTCAGACAACAATTGTCTACAGGATTCAAAGAGTTTCATGATATTTTAAAAGACACGAATATTCCTAAAATATACATTGTCAATAAAAAAAATTATATCGAAATAAAAAAAATATATATATATAAAATATTAAAATGGTTGAGAATATATGAGCTAAAAAGAAAGCACGGATAACGCATTGCTGATATGAATAAAACTAAAATTTAACTTGAAATATTGTACGTGTTATGTGTACATTTCAGCGTAACAATAGAAAATAAATTTGATACATAAAATTTTTTTCAACTTGACATTTTTAACATTTAATTTTAAACAAAAAAATAAACATAATAAATTTTAAACATATAATAAGCTTAATAAACTTTATACTTAATTTTTTTCACATTTTAAAATAAATCTTAAGCATAATATTTTTAATATTAGAAAAAATAATGAGCAAAATTATTAAACGTAGCATTTATAATGTCAGAAAAATAAATAAATAAAAATTCTTAACTTTTTAAATGTCATAAAAAAATATTAAACATTTTTAACGTAATATATTTAATGTTAAAAAATAAATTTTTAAACATAATTGCTTCTTTTTTACTTTTTTATAGTAGAAACTTTTTTCAACAGAAATTTTTTTTTTGAAATAAATCTACATGTGCTAATACAAAAACCACTTCGTTATACAGGGCCATCCAATTTAAAAAGCAAAAAAAAAAAAAAAAAATTTATTTATTTGTTTAATTATTCTAATAGAGTCAATTTAAAAAAAAAATCATAATTAATTTTATCAAAAAAAAATGTAAAAACATGAACTGGTTTTTAATGAAAATGAATAATGGCATAGCACTTTTTTTTAATTAATTGTTAGTCAAATGATTATTTCTAAGTTTAAATCATGACTGATAAATGTAAAATCTAATGTTGATTATTAACATTGAACGAGAAACAAATATTATGTTTTGTTATACAGAGTGAAAATGCTATACTATATATATATTACATTTTTAATTAAAATCTATTTAGCAAAGACATCTGCCATTATCTTTTTTCAGAATAATCGTTTTTAAAAATTGCAAGATACAATATTTCTTTGCATGTATTTTCGTAACAGCATTAAAATACGTTGGAATAGAAATCGCATGCTTTTTTCCCCTTTAATATGTCTCGGAGTATTTTAATAACATCAGATAATAATACTCTAGTAAGGTTTTTCGCGGTAAAGTCTTTTACATTATTGGAAATCAAGCCAATGTTACATTTTTCATTCAGGCACATTTTCTTAACGCCATTATTCTTTCGAACAATTTGCCTTTCATATCTTTTTCAGCATAATTGTAAGATATGGTTTCTAAAAAACATTTTTTGAAACATATTTTCTTATTTACTATCAGTAATGATTATCAGAAATGGTATAAAGAGCAGCTAGCAGTAGGAAAAATTGTAAGGTTTAAAAGAAATGTGAAGTCCTATTTTGTTTTCAGCCAATCAGAAACTTCATAAAAGTCACTGTTATTTTGAATTAATGAAAGTGTTCTCGAAGTCCGAAGATAACAAAAGTAAGGGCACGATACAGGAAAGCAGGAAGTAAGAAAATCAACATTTTTTCACATGTACTCAGAAATAAGAAAAATTCCCTTAATTAAGAAAACAATCGTATGATATAAACTAAGAAATAAAATTTTTAAAAAAATTAGTAAATATGTCATGAAACTTTTTTTCATTTCAGAAATACAAACAAACACATATTTGCGTAATTTGGCATTTTTTAATATTGGAAATGAATTTAACTTTAAATTAAATATATATTGTTAATGAATCTAAATAAGCATATTTTATGTATGTCTTTTTTAACTTTAAATAGTACAGTATACACACACAGACAATAAAGTGTGTTGATTTATAGCGTAGAGCGAAAACTAAAACGGAAACATATGACCCTGTATATTCTATTTATTAAAAAAAAAAATAAGAAGAAGAAAAATAAGCATATAATAAAAAAAAAAGAAATATATCAATTTCAAAGCATCTAAAACAACAAAATCTTCAGATACTAAAAAAGTGGAAAAAATAACAAATTTTCAAATGCCCAGGCAAAAAAAAAGTACATTCATTGCGCAGTTTTTATAAATTTTGAAATAAAGCGTATCATTATTAAAGTAAACGAGGAGGAGGCAAAGTTCACTTCAAATTTAAAAATAAATAAATAAAAATAATAAACATTACTTTTAGTAAATTTTTTTTCGATTGCAAGATTGATAATAATTTTGTTACCATACATATTACACGTAAAAAAAGCTAATATCTTGGATTTACCATTATTATTCAGAATTTAACTAAATTTTTGTACTTTAGAAAAAAATAGAAACGAATGATTGAAATAAGTTAGTACAAGATTGCTAATTTTTCAAAACGTAATTCTGATTGATTGGGTTAAAAAAGGCTGTTAAATTCATTACCTATTCAGGAAATATATAAAATTTTGTTACAAGAGAATTGTATTTTAAATTCTAACTTGATATTCAAAATCTGCAACATTAACAATATAAGTAATTTTTCGATGAACACCGTTGATCAATGTAACTGTTATAATGAAATTTAATCGAATAAAGAACAAAAAAATGAATAAAAATTAGTATCTATATGCCAAATTATTCAAATTTTATTTATTCAAGCACAATGGCATTTATAAACTTAAAAATTTCCAATCACATATACGCAGTTTTGCATGGAATAGAATAAGAAATTATGATTAAAATTTACTTCATATGATTAATTTGTATTCAAATCATATTAATTAAGCTAAATTCATTTAATTAAAATTCAACTAAACAGTATCAAATTGAGCAACTTGCGGGTAAGAATAAGAACTAACGATAAAAAATTTTTTTTGCATCCAAGTAATTTATTCTAATTTAATTCAATTATATTGTGCAATTAATTAAATGATGCAATTAGTTAAATGAGAAAAAAAAGTACAGTCGGTACACCGATCATTTCATTTTAGAGTATTTCCAGAGTAAGAAGATAATACAATTCCACTAAACAACTTGGAAGAGTAAGAACTTACAATTGAAATTTTATTCCAATTAATTTATTCAAATTATATTAATTCCATCAATTTATTTTATTCAATAATAACTTGAACACAATTAACTTATAGGTAACATTCCAGAAAGTCTCAAAAACAAAGATAAAACAGCGTATAATGTTACAGTAGGAGATTGTGACGTATTTCTTTCATTATTTAAGTGTGCAGCCAGCCATCTTAAAAAATCTATTCAAATAGTCAATAAATTCAACATTACAATTGATGACACACAAGAAAAAGACAGCACAGTTTATTCAGGATATCCATGAGTGTGATCTCTTTCGAATCCCTTTAAACTCAGTTAATCTTATTTTATATTCTAATAACAAAGCCTTAGCTAACCAAATAACTCGTTACGATCCTAGAATTCCTCTCGATTACAGCAAATTTTTTTCTAGTCTAAACAATTAATTATGATGCTTCATTTCAATCAACCCATCTGTCAACTTATTATTATTCTATCATTTTAATTCTATTTCGCTCTTATATATCACTATCTGTAATTTCATCCTTCTTTTCTTCATCTAATTTACCTAATCACATTTCATTTTGATTGGGAAAAAATTGTAATTTTATGCAATTCAAATTACTGAAAAGCCCCCGAGGTTAGTGAAGAGATAATTACTATTAGCCTAACGTCACACGATTAACAATTCAAAAGACAAAGATAAGGAGAATAGCTGTGTTCCCTTTTCGGGTATGACATCACTTCCGTCAAAACAGGATAGGAGGAGGGTGAGGATCACTTACGTCACTCCAGTACTCAGATACTATTGTACTATTGTTGTACTATACCCAGATATCCAATACTATTGTTCTAACTTTCCAATCTCTCACGCTTTATTACTGGTTCTCCCAATCTTTTGTCTGTTAACTCCTATGATTCCTCCAACCTTCTATCCCCGATTATCTAATGTCCCTTATATCTCTATTCTGACTTTCATTATGCTTCCTTATACAGCAAGTTAATTGACATATCTCACCATAATTCATCTCTTGGGTTCTCTATCACGTTTTCCCCTAAAACTTTAAGAATTTTATGTGATGTGGTTTGAATTGGAAAATCTCTCCTAATAGATGAATCGTGACGTGTAGATTAATTATTGAAGTATAATGAATTTTGATCAGATGCATTTATAAACAACGAATAATGTAATATAAAGCTAGTTAACAGTAGATAGTGTGAAGTGAAGCTTTTAAAAAAATAATGGTAACCTGACCGTACTTCTAAATTGAGATGAATTATCGGATAACAGTCAGGATAGGTCAGTATTGATTCAATTGAATCACAACCTCACCTTTAAATTATTTAAAGGTTCTAACCCGACTGATTAGGTAAGATAAGTACTAAGTTATTATACTAAACGTTATTACACTGTGTTATTATACTAAGTTATTATACTGTGTTATTATACTAAGTTATTATACTGTGATGTGTGTAGAACATATCCGCAGATGTAATAAACTAGAGATTGATTTTTGATTTTTTATAAATTTGAATAAAATAGTTTTGTTATCATCACTGTGTGACTTTCTATTCATTTGACTATTTTTAGTGACTCTTTTCATTGTGACTAGTAATGGAAGGAGAGGGCAGTAAAACCAGGGCATTTAAAACAATATCTTAGAAATATCTATAAGGTCAAAAGAAGGGGGAAAGGGCTCGCGAACCTCATTACAGACTGTGTATTCAGAAAAACAGTTTGAGAACTTCTAATGCAGAAGTCATGAAGGCAGTTCAGGTGTAGCTCTCGTCCCCTTGCCATGGTTCTAAATTACCATTATATCTAACGATGACACAATAACTGGTAACAAAATCTAGAACTACCAGTTACTGGAAATTAATAGCGACCCAATTTAGAGCTACCAAAACAGGTTGAAACAATATTGAACGCAATCCTGGTTAAAAGTTAATTGGACTAAAGATTTCATCCTCTCTAGAAAATAAAATCACAAAAAATTAACTTTCATCATTGCAAAATGATGAATATTTAAAATTTTACATTATTTTTCACCCGATGGCAAAGTTTCTAGTTAATCTCAAAATAGAAGAGAGAAAAAAATTCCTTCTATTGCAAGATAGGTTCTATATCGGAGAGAATGAACCACTTACCCGAACGATAGGAAGGATCGGACGGCCTCTGGAAGAGATTGTGGGCTATCTTCCACTCGAGGATCCCGTCCATGGAACAGGGGGTGACGGTCACAGACAAGGGTCGATACCCACTCTCCAGGACGAAGAACATCCTGAAAATAGAACATGTAAATTATTTTTCAGCAAATAACAATACTCTCATTCAGTTCACAGACTAAAACACTAATGACAATGTCCAGATGTCCGTTTAATTTTTAACCAAAAATTAAATGTTGAAGCTTAAGATTTTGTCTCAATTTTATGTTGCATGATAATTAAAATGAGCATTGAATTCGGCTCCTGATATTACGATACTTAAGCTTCAAATTTTACGCACTTCGTGATCGAGGCATTTAGTACAGAAATAAAATCTAGCCCCCCTCCATTTAAAAACCACTGCTCTATCTCTGCCATAGTTGAAACTAAATGAGGGCTTTCGAATTTTTTTTTGTTCCATAAGCCCTTTCTAAAGTCACGTGATGAATGCGGACACCTTTACATATGGAATCTCCCTCCTTTGAATTCCTCCTTTATGCGACGGACGTCCAGAAAATAAGAGAATTAAATTTCTTAAAAATCGAAAAAATTATGTATTTTTGAAAACTTTATAAATTCCTTTACGAACATCAGACGCTATTTTTTGACCTTCACAATGTACTTTGTAAACCGAGGGATGAGCAATCTTATACCTTTGTCAAAAGAAATAGCCCGACGCCAATTCGGCCCATTGTTTGAATACACTCTGGAACTCATCGGTGAACGAAAACCATTTTCGGAACCCTAAACGACTTCAGAGAAGTAAAAAGATGAAAATCTGAAGGTGCCAAATCAAGACTGTGAGAGGAGGGGTTGATGATGTCTCAACCAAATCAGTCCAAGAGTTGGTTTGAGGTGTTAGCTGCATTGGGACATGAAATATCATGCAACAAACATACTATCTTCGTTCATATTCTTCTTCTTTTGTTCTATATCCACCCTCCTCCTAGAAACCTCTTTCAGGGTTTCTCAGTACCACAATTACTGTTTCACTTTGAGGCAAACATTCGATGCTAAGAATCTATGGGCACAAAAGAGATCCTTTTCAGATCGAAGCAACGGTTTTGAACTTTTCCTGCTAGCTTTACATTCACGACACTACTTATGCACATTAATACGATTCGTGGCAACATCCTTGTAAACAATTTTTTATTTCATTAACTATCAAATTTAGACTACTTCTAAGTCAACAATGATTAACTTTGGCACATTTGAAAAAATTGAAACATTTGAAAATGCGCATTTCAAAATAGTGCACTCTCTGAGATATTCTTAATAGAAGCTTCATGAATGCGACTACTTAGAGGGCTAAAAATTTATTGTGGCCTTCCACTCGAATTTTCCCTCGTCTGAATGCCAGAGCATCAATAATTTTGATTCTCATAGTTCAGTAACATACGTGGGTCTATAATACACATTGTTTTACCATAACTCCCTCGATAAGCAACCGCTTGTGATATCACTTCCAAGACATTAAGGCGTTATAATTCTAATTTTTCTTGTTATGAAATTCAGATAAATCCTTTGTTCGGATGATGTCACGATTTCCTGCTAAGAACAGACAGTAACTAATGCTTCTTTTCTCCTTCTTTCTTTTATATATATGAATCGCCATATCTCGGAAAGTGAAATGCTCCAGTTTTGTGTGTGTGTAAGATACTATTTTCAAGATATCGCGATCAGTGTAATTAGGTGTACGTGTATTCATTATATATTAGACACATTTTGAGAGTTACATATATTTTACTTTATATGAGTGATTTCCCTAATGATTGAAAAAACAAATCGAAACATCAACAAAACTAAAAATAAATAATTAAACAATAATTAAAAATAATATTGAAACGACAAACGTCAACAAGAAAGGCTTACACGATCCAAGAAAAACCGAACATATAAGCAAATAATTCGAGATAAAAAAAAAACCAACGTTTTTATATGGTGGCGAAGTTTACTAAAGAAAATTATTGAAATATTAGTTAAAACTGGTCGCAAATATCTAAATATTGCATTGTTAGGCAAGTAAGAAAGGTTCCCAAAATTTCAGAGCTCTAGCTTAATGGGAAGCTGGTTAAATTAATGATAGAAAATTTGATGACACACTGATACATACACAGACAGACACACACTAAATGAAATACATAAAAACGTTATAACAAACTAAAATTAATTAATTCATTCGGTAAATTAAATGGTTGGAATGCAGTTTAACCCAACCACCCTTGGTAACAAGAATTATTTGGCAGTATTTCGTCAAATGTAGCTACCCTGGTCCGTTTTACGGACTTAAACGTTCAGCCAAAAAAAATCGCCAAGTTTGGTGTCAATCTTTGATATCGCGCCAAGTGGTCGGGTTAAACTGCATTATTAAAGGAAATATTAGTTAAAACTTGTCGCTAATGTCTAAATATTGCATTGTTAGGCGAGTAAGAACGATTCTCAAAGTTTCAGAGCTCTAACTTGATGGGAAGTTGGTTAAATTAACGATCGAAAATTTGATAATACACACACCAAGTGAAATACATAAAAACGTTTTAAAATTACCATAACTTAATCTACATGATCCTACACTATGTTGATGCTTAAGAAATTAGGATAAACGTCAGTTTCTTGATAACATTTTGAGAATTATAAGGAAATAGTCAGAAAAATAGGGCCTTGGATACAAATCTTGACAACTATCTGTTTGACTTTTTGTTTGACAAAAAAGAAATGATAGTGTTCCATTGTCTGCACCAATGCTACTGACCCAAGTGAAGAAGTTTAATACAGATTTGAGAGGTCCAGGAAATTTTTATGCTCTAAGGACTGCTTAAGATTGATAGAAATGCCGACATGATGTCAAACAGGTTATTGTAACTCACACTTCATTTAACAAGTGGTTAAACAGCTATGGGCCCCGACAACCACGTGCTAACTGGCCAAGACTGTATTTAAGTAAGTTTAAAGCAACATCTAACGATTTTTCGAACGAGAAAGTAATCATGAATATCTATTTTTACCTCTGCATGCTTCAATATTAGTATTAATAGAGATAAAAACAATGTTCAAAAAAGTTGTATGACTGATCATTACGCAAGCATTCATTTCGAGTTTTTTAAAAGATAAATATGTACTAAGAAGAAAAATGCCCTCTATTTAGTTTGGTGCTGAGTTCAGTTTTGAGAGACAAATAAAAAAAACCAACCTCTAATACTGATTAATACTATATCAATACCCTAAAGGTATAGTTAACTCAACATTTCTACAATCTCTGCGTGTCTCTACTAACAATACAATCATTAACTATAACAACTGGTCTCGCAGATGGATCTCGTTTTCATAAGCGATTATATTTGGAGAATTAGGAGCGCAAATTATTGGTTTGCATCGCAAGGACGGAAAAAAACAATAAAGAGAGAGAGAGAAAGAATTTGAATTTGATATATTTGAAGTAATGCATGTTTGGAATTTAACAAAATATTATAGAGCCGCTAATCAGCGGTTATATTTAGAGATGAATTAAGACTTGAAAAAACCTTTTTCATTAGTATGCAAAAATACAGTTCGAAAAAAATAATCTTTCGGTTTCTTCGGGGATTGTTTATTAACGGCGCACTGAAGAGCAACACGACGGCCGATGGCGACGGA
Source organism: Nephila pilipes (assembly GCA_019974015.1). NCBI lineage: Eukaryota > Metazoa > Arthropoda > Arachnida > Araneae > Nephilidae > Nephila > Nephila pilipes. Next base: position 468,659 of record BMAW01006936.1, on the reverse strand, counting down.
CTTCGTAATTTTGAGTCACGCACAAATGACGAGGACGAAACCTGAACTTGCACCTCCCTCTCCTAACTTCCACACCACACTAATGGAAGGACATTGGACCTCAACAGATTGAACATGAATAAGGTACAATACACGGCAGGTCTTTAGTGGCATCAGGGCTCGAACCTACGACGTGACGAAAACCGCCGGCCGCGAGTCAGCGACATTGAGCACTAGGCTACCGTGACCTTGTCTCTTGGGGGGGAAACGCAATATAGGACTTCCACCATTTCGAATTCATTCGTGAAAAAGTTTTGTAATAGGAACAAATTTCTCTAATTTCTCGCGATAATTTCTATTTCAGATTCTACGAACATATGGTCACAGTAGTGGTTATGGTCGCGAACTTGTTTCCATTCATTTGGGTGTTCGAGCCTTCATGCAGAGAAAGCAGACTTGTCTTACCCGAAATATTTAGCGGACTTTTATTCCGGCAGGCAGCATTATATATAATTATAAATCAGAGGAGTAAAAAAAAGCAAAATATCAAGAAATTTGAAATATTTTTAAGAATACTCATGTGTGGGTGTAACTCTCATGTTAAAACTGGTGATAAAATATTAGCGATCAAAAAACACTGTCAGTTTGCTTTAGGATCAAATATATTGCGTTTGCTGCATAGAGACAGGCTGATAGTTGATACTTCACATGATCCGCGCCTAGTAATGCACAACCGCGCTCTGCAGTAGGTTTGTTGGTTAGGTACACATTGTACAGTGCCCAGACTCACGCAAAGCAGCTCACTCGCTTTTTAAAATGAGCTTAACTTTGTAATTAGTTCTGAACAAGACTATAGAAAAAGAAAAAAAACTACGACGACATTTGTGTCAATGTATTGAGATATTCCCGTAATTCATTGACTCAAATAACCGTAGTAATTCGATTATATACGACCGAATGATGATGGAATGTTCCTTGGCCCTTTTATGTACAATAAAAAGTTTAAATTTTTGTTCAGATGACCCAGGTCCACGAACCACAGGTTGACGTCAGGTGCGGCCCGCAGGATGGCTAGTCCTGCTCTAAACACTCGCCGTGTAATGGGTCATAACTTGATTTCTTGATGTTTTCTTTAAATAATTCGATTTATTTCTCGGATTAATTTCTTCGTCTTTGTGTTTATCTTTATTAAAGCTGTTATCCAATACAGCCAGGTCTCCTGCTCCATCAGTTGAGTAAACGGGCGTAATTAACGTCTCGTCCATGAGCAAAGTTTACTCGAATTCGACTCCTTATTTTTTCTGTAATATGTAAACGCAATTATTTTAAGCGAAAATTTTTGTTCGATGTGAAGAAATTTTGTTCAATGTACATAAGCACTTTTCGTAGTGAAAATGCAGGGTTCCTGAAAAAAGTTCGATGTATAAAGACTCCAAGGTGGGAGTAGAGAAGTTGGAACTATTGTGGTTCGACTGTAATTTTTTTTATCTACAAACAACAATAATAAAAATACTTCAAAACAGTCAGATATATTTCCAAAATCAGAACATTTTGGCATTGGTAACTAAACTCGAATGCTTGATTAATGAATATGACACGACTTAGTTAAAGAACACAAATTAGTTAGGTCAACAACTAATCAACATAACATTTATCAAAAAGAGTTGAATAAAAAAAAACCTTATTCAAGAAATCGGCCGGAATGACGAACAAACTTAAGAAGAAAATAAAGCTCCATTGAAGAAAGAAACAACTCAATTAAAATTTTACGCTAATAGTTATTCATCAAGAGGCGAAAGATATAAATGAATAAGTAAAAAAAAAAAACGCAATTTACACGGTGCATAATTCAAATAAGGAGGAAACGGGGTTTTATTCTTATTTTAATTCACGAGCTTCCTTTTCACACGCCTCGATTTATTTTCTTTTCCCAGACGGAAAATAAATGGTCTCAACCCCATGAACCCTCCCCATTGACTGCTGCCTCCCAGACACCACAGAATCCGATCCGAGCACCCCAGCGTAGAAATGAGGAATGACCCCAGCGCCCTGAAAGTGTGCCGGTGACATCGCCAAAACAACAGACTAAAATTAAACGACCCTGGCTGCAAGCACAGTAGCGCGCTTTTCCCTCGCCATTTCTCTCTTTTCTTTTCTTTTTTCTTTCTTTCAAAAAATGGTCCCATTGCATTCGAGTATTTGTCGCTGGATTCCTGCAGGCGTTCTACGAATTCTTCCAGAGCCGTATATCTCTTCAATGGACCCTGTTAATTATCGGCGATGGTTTTCGCTTGGCATCCATCCGCTGTGACTACCATCATTTTCTTTTGAAAGCTACCGATGCGCGTTCTCTAACAATGGGAGGGAGGGGAGGCTTTTGTGGTGGGATTAAATATTTATTCCATTTTAACCGCCCCAAACTATGAATAACGAATAAAACATTAGCATAAACCGTGTTGTCTAGTCATTTAATTATCTTTCCTTTCGTTTCCTTAATTATTAAAAAAAATTACTTAGCATAAATATGCACAAACTGCAATGTTATGCATCACGACGATTAAGACTCATGCATCACAGTTAATAACTTCGTAAGGCACCACAGTAAATCACTTCGTAAGGCACCACAGTAAACAGTGGATACTCGAGCAAAGGTGCAGCATGTGCTGTGAGGAAGGGTGGCTAAGGTGGATGAATAAGTGGAAGTCTAAACATGGCGAAAATAAAGCCACTTAACGTTGTTTTAAAATAGACTAAGCAAATGTGTGTGACTCTCATAAGCTTATTTTACATTCTATATCTTTCTTTCTATTATATAATTAATTATTATATTTCTATTATATTATTAATTAAACCTAATTCAAATAAGGAGAGAGCATTCGATTGTTTGTGTTAATTTGTTATCTGGCGCAAACAATCCTCAAGAGTATACTTTATTTTATAGTTTAGTGAGGTATACAGTGAGTATACATTGAAGTATACTTTGATGACAAGGTGTAGTATACCTTGAGTACAGTGTGGATATTAAATAACGAGACTGACGCTGCTACAGAAGAAGTACACATGCGCCAAACGCCTGCGGCTGACTGCTGTTTAGCATGAAGTCTTCTCTTTCGAATGCAATGTCTCTTCTTTCTAAATTCAAATCCGTATAGCCTTAGCCTTCGTTCACATTAGACTAATTTTTATTATTTTGCCAAAAAATTATATGTGAGCAACGAAGTGTTGTGAAATTTCACATGAAACTAGGAAAAACTGCAACTGAAACTTATAATTCATTGAAAGAAGTGTATTACAACGAATGCTTATTGCGTGCTCATGTCTTTGAGTTGTTAAGCGTTTTCAAGATGGAGACGAGAAAACGTCGATATGATTCAAACCTGGTTGCCTTTCTACTTCAAAAACGGAAGGCAATATCGAAAAAAATCAGTAATCTGGTTCGATCTGACCGTCGATTAAGTATTCGTGCGATTGTTCATACTGTAGAAATCGACAAAGAATCCATATGGAAAATTTTACATAACAATTTTAATATGTAAAAAGTATGTGCCTAAAATTCTCACATATGAATAACAAGAGACTCGCAGAAATGTTTGTATTGGCACTTTGAATGCCATTGAAAATAACCCAAATTTATTGGAAAGCATAATAACGTGAGACGAATCAGGGTATTTTGCTGATGATCCTGGAACAAAGCGCCAATCCATGCACTGCATGGGTCCATTTTCCCAGGGAGCCAAAAAAGCTCGAATGAACAAATCAAAATTCAAAGCAATGATGGTTGTTGTTGTTTGCGATATTCATAGGATTGCATACCTTGATTGGCTTCCTGAAGATGAAACTATTAATCAACATGATTGCCTTCATGATCTTGCTGAACTCTTTGAAAGAATAAGGGGAAAAAAAGACCCGAACAAGTCATTCCACACTGTCTGTCAAAAGGTTTCTGGGCATCCCAGTACAGCATCCAAGTATTAGACCATCCATCGTATTCGCCGGATCTTGTGCCATGCGACTTCTATCTGTTTCCTAAGGTGAAATCTGCATTAAAAGGAACAAGATTTGAGTCCGTTGAAGCCGTGAAAGAGAAAACTGCACGCGTCCTGAAGGAACTGACAGAAGACGACTTCCAGCATTATTTCGAACAATAGAAGATTCGCATGGAGCGTTATAGGTATAGAAAAGGGGTGTATATGGAAAATGATAATAAGTAAATATGTATGAAATCAAAATAAAATATTTTACAGCTTCGGTCTCGTTATTTTAAAGCCACATCTTGCTTTCTCACAGCTTAGATTTTGACAACATATTTTTTGGTGTTTACTTTAAACAAGTCATTCTTTTTAAATGAAAATATGACTGATCCTTTTTGATTTCCCGAAATACTTCTATTTAATTGTAATATTTATGTAATATTGTTTATTTGATGAAACCAAATTAAAATTAGCAAAATTGTTAATTACTAAACCTATTCAAAATCACTCAGAAAGCGTTAAAAACTTACTATTTTAAAGCTAAATTTTAAAATTTTGTGTGTGTGTTTGTGTGAGCCATTGTTCAAACTTCAATATCATCCCAACGTGTAGACATAGAGCTTCGACAGAATTAAAGCGCATCACCTGCTCTACACAACGCGTCTTTAGAGAAGCATCCGAACTCTATTCTTACTGCAAATAAAAATACAATCTGAAATTACATAATTTAAAAATTCTTCCTTTATTGATTATTTTTCTTTATTCATTCCTTGTGGTCATTATGGTAGAAAGTGAAATTATTAATTCAATGTGATTGCAAAAACGTTTATTTATTTATTGTGGTTATTCTAGACATAAGAGAATTTATTTTTTGAGGCAGTAAGAAGAGGAGACGTATAATTGAAGGAAACCAAATCGTGAAATGACCAGTCAAAGCCACATCGTTATTTATACTATCTTCTTCACTGTTGAAAGCGTGAGTCAATCTTCTTACTTCGGGAGCTTTAGTTCCATCATAGGCACAACCGGGTATTGTATCTATTCTTAGCGAGTTTGGCCTTCACTCGCTGAGGAGTTGGTGACAGTATCGTACTGGATATCGCTCGTACAAAACATGCTTATTGCAGCATACTTTTTGCTCTAGTTAAAATGAATAGGCAGTCGACTCATAAACATCGGTGGTACAATAGACAAGGCCGTCCACGCATGTAGAATACCAAGGTAATCGGATATACAACACGAACACCGAAACATAATACAATAGAGTCTCGTTGCGTCGGACCTCTTTATTTCGGATCTTCAAATAATCTGAATCGATTTGCACGCAAAATCTTTTTTCTTCTTTTATTTGAGAAGCGATTCGAAAATTTCTGTAGCAACATATATTTGTTTCATCGGCGTATTTTGAAGAACGATTTTCTTTACTGAAATCTTTTAAACGGCTATGAATGTATGACATGAAAGGTGGGAGGAGGGGACGAATATTCTCGGTGAAAAGTCAACAAAACATTAGTTACACCTCTCAGCACTAATGACAAGTGATATAAAGATGCTACAGTACTAAATGGAAAATATAATAAAAAAAAAAAAAACTTTAAAAGCACTTGTATTGTTCACAAAGTAGACGTCTTTATTTTTAGAAAATATGATCATACTTGAATTTGTTAAACATAAAGATAATTTTCTGCAAGTATGTTTCACTTTTTCCCATTCTCCAGTTAACCCAAAATTTCGATAACCCAGACTGGCTATGGTCTCAATTCATTCGATTTAACGAGGTTTTATTGTCGTATTATAACAACTTTATAAAACAAAGCATTATCTTTTAAATCAACAAAAAAATTTAACATTTTTAACTAAATTTGTAAGTAAATACATAATTAAAAATATTCTATGCAAAGTTTTGCAAAGAACAAATTTAACCACCCAAAGTGCTAATTTTCTTAAAAAATTTATTTTGAGATTGAATATTAGAATTTAACTATAAAATAATGAAACGGACAGTAATATAAGCTACATGTAATTAAAACTAAAGCAAACGATAAATTGTTAAACTAAATATATTTCACGCTAAATGTATATTAAAATTATATATAATTGAATATAATATAAACTACATGTCATCAAAATTGTAGGAAACGATTAATTATTAAACTGAATATATTTTAAGCTAATTGTACTTAAAATGAAAGGAAACGGCAAATTGTCAAATTGAATATCAAAGAAAATAGAAAAATTTAACATTAAACCTTTAGATAGAACTATAAAATAAAGATGATTGAATAATATCCTAGTTAAAATAGTTAAAGTTACCAAATGTTTGTTTAGAGTTTAAACATTAAGTATAATTTAAAAGAACATAGAAAAATGTAACATTAAGTCAATGGATTTAACCGTGAAATCAGGAAATAGAACATGGTTATAAAAAATCTAATTTACATATTGAAAAATTGAAAAGTGATCTGGTATGCCAATTTATAGCCTATCAGAAACAATGGCCCCTTAGATGGCGATTAATGTTCGATAGGAATAAAAGAAATAAAGATGTATATAAACTGTTAAAAATAAAATACACAACTACAGCAAAAATAAATTAACAGTTTAAAATGTAACATTAAAACATGAAAAATGCTGTCACCAAGTTAATAAAAAAATCTCATCTTAATTCATTAAACGCAATACAATATAGTGAAAATAAATAAAGTTGTAAAACAAAAAAAGAGAAATATATATAACATGAATAAATGAAAACATAAATTTTCTTAAGATCATTTCAAAGCAAAACGTATAAAAGTATTCCTATTATTTTCAGATAGAAATTCAAAAGTTAAATATCTCGCAATCCAAAATCAAACTTAGATTGAAAGGGAAAGCTTAGAAGACCCTTTTTTGGGCCACAGTAGTCGAGTGATCATAGTCGACGTTTTTACCACCATCGAGTTGAGGTTCTGATATACGTTAAATCCGCAGTGCCTCACATTTCACACATCGAATTGATGCGGAAGTTAGGAAAGTGCCATGCCGGCTCCAGAGTCGTTCTCGTCTCTTGACCTTAGCTCAAAATGACCAATTCATGTTCCTCAAAATGGGAATTTCGGATATTGTGCACATGATACCATCAATAATAATGGATATATATTTTGTACTTCGTTCAGTTACGTATTGCTCTAATTGGAAAAAACAGGATTTCAGAGCAGCGGTGCAAAATCCAGATTGTTTACTTAGCACATTTCGATCTCTTGTCTCTTTTTGCAAATCAGCAGATTAACGATTGAAACAGTAAACCACCTAACGTTTACATGGATGGAATGAGGTGCAATGTGAATCAAATAGGCTAGAAGCAGGCTAGTCTCAAATGATTGTGCAGAGAATCATTAACCAGGGACGTCCAACATGGAACAGCCAGTTTGAGGATACCGGACCGTTGAGAGAAAGTCTGGACATAGTCGCCAAGAGGGTATTGACGGCAGAGAAAGATCACCATTTGACCATTTACAACCAGGCGGTAAAGGGATGCTGACGCCTACTCGGGTCTCTCAAGTGTTAATAATACACACATCAAACCCGAGTTAAGGTGACTGTGTAAGACTTCATGGAGAGGGCTGTTGTTAAAGGTTTTGTTTCTTTCCGTCCTCGCTCAGTTCCTGCAGCAGGAGAGTCCACTAAAATGATATAAGTCATACAGATTGGACATGAATCAAGGGACCGTTCTCTTACGATGAGTCCCACAGGTTCCGCCTAACCAGTAATTTTCGTAATTTAATATGGAGAACCAGAGACCTACTACCAGCGCCTGTCCAAGATACTGACCACATTGCAACTGGAGGCTTGATGGTCAGGACAGGCATCATTTGGATGGCGCACACACCTCCATGTCTTGAGAAGAGGCAAGACTCTTGAGGAGGAGATGGCAAAAGAGGTCTTGAGACATTGCGACACTCTTTTTCAGGGTCCGATTGGCTCATGATTTCTTTAATTGATAGTGACAATCGAAGTCACACAGAGCTCATGCAGGCGATTTCTGGAAAGGAAGGGTATTCTGCCGATGGTATGGCCAGTCAGATCTCTAGGCTTTAATCCTACAGAACATGCCCAGAAGCTCTGGGGAGGACACACTGACGAGCCTTCGAGAACCAGACCTCAAGACCCAGGCACAGCGTTACTGAACGAGTGGGACAATTGATTACCAGGAACTGCAAAATGTCCCACTTTCCAGCATAAAATCATTCATGACTAAGTATATATGTAAGGGACCATCCCCCATTAACCCATTTCGCAAAATTTATTCTGCAACATGTTTCATACCTTGCATTCCGATTGTATTGCATGATCATGCGATTATAATTCTGAACAAGGTTATTTATTTATTATAATTAACCCTACCACACATTAAAACCAAACACACAAATTCATTAAAATCTGCCTAGTAGTTCTAGAGATAATCGACCAAATCGTAAAATTCTCTTAATTTTGAACTCCAGTGTGTGTGTGTGTGTGTGTGTGTGTGTGTGTGTGTGTGTGTGTGTGTGTGTGTGTGTGTGTGTGTGTATAGAGAGAGAGAGAGAAAGAAAGAAGTCCATATGTTTC
>BMAW01006936.1:407052-451572 GCA_019974015.1 Nephila pilipes | reverse complement strand
CCATCCCGAATCGTTATTTTATTTTAACTAATTCTTCAATTTCGGTATAAAAGGATAAATTCAAGTCTCGAAGACAGGGACCACTTTACACAAAATAACGATGACAACTCAACGCAGTAGTAATAAAATTTTCATTTGAAAGCAAATGAAAATCTAGAGTTCAACAATTGACAGGTCACAATGGTAATACTATTTTGTCTTAGCAACATCATATGTCATCTAAAAAGGATACATTTTAAGCCACCGTTCCGTATATATTAAATTATTTCAAATATCATACATTCTAAAAGTTAAAAAAAAATACCCGAGGAAAAAGAATGGTAGGTTTCATAAAACCTTCTACAAATATTATTATTAAGCCAAACTAAAAGTTTGAAATATATTTTTTGATAATTCGCTGAAACTTACTTTAGCACGAGTTACTTTAGATTAAGATTCGAATTTCAATGTTAAAACTTACTCCGAAAATCAAATATAAAAAAAAAGTATTATCAATTTTTAAAGAGACATTGATTCAGCAAAATTACATTAAAAATAAAAACTTAAACCTATACAAGTCTAAAAAGGCTGGCACGATTTGGGAAATGCAGTTGTGGACAAGACTTTGTGAGTTTGTAGTACACTTACGAAAGTATGAGCTTAAAGTTTTAAACGTAGTCTATATATCAATTAATTGTGAAATGTGAATAACCACGGCACATTCAAGTCGGTAGCGCGGTTGCTTGCCCGCCAGCAGGTTTGGGCTCGAGACTGCCTTTTTACCTAATTTTTTTTTCTCAATTGATTGAAATATTATAAGAATTTTTACATAAAATTAATAACCAAAATATATATCGTGTCAATGAAAAATCATTGTGTAATGTTTGGTTGTGGCTTTAAATTCAACAAAACTTTATTTAAAGATTAAGATAGGTTTGTTTCACTCCCAGGGAGGCCTACTTAACTGCTCCCATACCACGAGAACCTTCAACTGCCATCACAAAACTCTTTTCTCTCTCCTCGAGGGTGGTACTGTCAGCGCCGCGTAGTTAAAGCTTCTGAATCGCTCGGTGGGGATGGGAACACTGCACATTGATTTTTTTTTTGTTTGTTTTGTTTTGTTTCTGAATAACCATTGGAGTTTATGAAACTTAGCTAAAATTAAAATTTAATTTCAAAATACTCAAAATAAATAAACTTTAATTCTTTTAATGAATTTAATTAAACTTTTAATTACTATTCAAAAAAATTTCTGAATTGAACATACAAATAATAATAATAATATATATATAGAGAGAGAGAGAGAGGAATTAAATTATTTTTATTCTCGCTTTTACGTTCTTTGTTATAATATAAATAAATATTAAAGTCCAATAAAAGTATCATTTGGGTATCACGTAGACAAAAGTACTTACTTCTGGGGATGGTTCTTACGCAGGATAACATCAACTTCTGTGTCTTCAGGAATTAACCTGTTTTCGTAAAACACCTCATGTCTGTACTTGGGAAGAAAAGCCCTGCTTCTGGTTCCCGGTGGTCCTTTGGACAACGCGTAGCCACCGGTCAGCAAATACTGCGACAGGAGAATAAAGTACAAGAACAGCACAGCCATTGTCCCACTCACTGAAAAACAGAGAGAGAGAAAAAATGTATTTAAAGTTATACAAATACACCGACATAATTCAGCCAGATAAGAAGCAACATTATTCAGTTTTCCTGTCTTATGACAATATTAAATTCCCTAGTGTTTGTAATAATTGCACGTGATTTTTCTTTGTCTCATACGAGGAGTGTCTATTAAATAACGAGGCTGACACTGTTAAACATTTAATTTTGTTTTCAATATACATCCCTCCTCTATCTTTACAATGCTCGATGAGAAGCTTTCAGTGTTCCAAACAGTGCTGGAAATCTTCTTTTGTCAGCTCCTTCAGGACGCATGCCGCTTCCTTTTTCACAGCTTCAACGCATTCAAATCTTGTTCTTTTTAATGCAGATTTCACCTAAGGAAACATAAGTAACATGGCTCAAAATCCGGCGAAAAAGGCGAATGGTCTAACACTGGGATGCTTTATATGGCTAGAAACCTCTCGACAGACAATGCGAAATGATCTGTCCATCCACAATTCGGGTAGTATTTTCCTTATTCTTTCACGGTGTTCAGCAAAAACGTGAAGGTAATCACGCTGATTAATATTTTGACCTTCAAGAAGCCAATGAAGATATAAAATCCCATGAACTTTGAAAAAAAAATGCTAACAATCATCATTGCTTTGAATATGGAATAGCTCATTCGAGCTTCTTTGGCCATTAAAAGTAAAAAACTACGATTCGACACAATTATTCTTTCCAATAAGTTTGAGTCATTTTCAAGGGCATTCAAAGTGTCAGCACAAACATTTTTGTGAGCTTCTTGTTCAAACGTGAGAATTTTCGGCGCCATTTTGGCACGTACTTTTCACATGTTAAAATTGTTATGTAGAATTTGCCGTAGGGATTCTTTGTCAATTCATTTTGTCTCAGCAATCGCACGAATACTCTTCATGCTGTCGGTCGCTGGAGTTCGGCGCAGGCGTACTTCTTCAGTAACAGCGTCAATCTCATTATTTGATACTCACACCTCGTTTTTTTAATTGAATTTAATATTATGCACATTTTGATCTTTCTCATTATATATATATATATATATATGTATACACACACACACGCATATTATCGTCTGGTCAACATGTCGTAAAACAGAATAGGAACAGAATAAGAACTTTGTTTCTTTTCTTATTCACATTAGACTTATTTCAAATAGAAATAAAGTTCTATTAATAAAAATAAGAAAATTATATCTTTGTTTCATTGTTTTCTTCGCTTAAAAAGTGAAGTTAAAACTTGATAGAATTAGTTTTATCGGAAAAAATCTGAAATCTGCCTATTACCTTCACTCGCCATATTCCTTGCAAAAAATGTATTTTGCAAAATATTAAATTTGTAGGTGAAATTCTAAAATGAAAACGAAAAAACTTTTTAAGCGGAAGGATAGCGCTAATGTGTGTGCCTGAAGGTTTTTCATTTTTTTCAACTTTATTACAGTCATCCGAATTTCAGTTAGAAATTAATCTTTTTACTCTTAATTTAAAGCTCCCGTCAACCAACTATTTTGATTTTGTAACGTAATGTTTTACACATATGGAGATTCTACACTACCATCTTCATTATTTTACCTATTTGTTGCAAAAAAAAAAAAAAAAAAAAAAAAACCACATCCAAAACAGCAAAAAATAATGAAGATTTCCGCAAAATTACATTTTCCCTCCAATTTTTGAAAATTTTTTTATTCCTATTTTAATGATTCGTTCTTCGAAAAATATCAATTAACTACAAAAAAATCACAGTTTTCGGTCTTTAAAAAGTTTACTAAAATCTTTTCAAAAATCGGGGAGAAAATGTGATCCTCAAACACCTTCGTTGTTTTTTGCTCTCTTAGGATCCACTTTTTAGCATTCAAATCGATAAAATAGTACAGATACGAGGATGGTAATAGAAACATTACGTTCACGAAATCAAAGCGGCCGATAGACGGGAGCCTTAAGATAAATGTAACTATTGTTTTGCCGTAAAATGAAAATAAAAGGAACCTCTACAAATTAATCTATTTTCAAAATTACTTCTGATGCTACGAATTAATGTTAAATTAAAATTTATAAAATTAAAATAAAATTACGCAATCAAATAATTTTAATTAAATTGCCGCATACTTATTTGAAAAATATGCAACACACAATAGAACCTTTTTTATTGTTTAAATTTGCATTTACCTTTACTTTAACTGATACTGAAAAATAAAAGACATAAACTAAAGATAATTTTAAGTACGATAATATTGTTATATTCGTACAAGCTAAAATATGTTTTATTTCGTCTAGTAAATCCGTTAATCACGCGGCGTCTTTAAAATTTAAAAACACACTATCGTTGATTGATTAATTTTTGAGATATAGAGCCGCAAAGGCCTTTTTTTATCCTCAGCAAGCTATTGTTTGTTTGCTGTGTGAACATTTCTTGTTGCCTATTTTCGCCCATCTCATTAGTCCATTTAACGCAGCCAATAAGTCTCTCAATTTTGAACAGCGATCAGTTGACGAGGTCGACGATAGAGTCGGCAGCTTTTAAAGAACTACAATGCAACAAGGAAGAGAGGGAGAGCGGTGCCTTTATATCACCTTTATATACAATCTCTAAGCGCCAATTATATATAAACAATTATTTACATTATTTTACAAAATATACAAGGGCTTCCAAACAGCCCATACCTTCACTAACCCGCTAAGCAATTACATCAAATTACAAAAATAAGGCAAATTACAAGAAAACAAGGCAAAACCCGCCTTACACGGTCAAGAACTAAATGTAATCTGAAATATTACCCATGATCTCATGCGCTCTCACTTAGACGAGACAAGGCGTCCTCTGGCGGTATCCAAATCAATTATTTCCAATAGCACCCATTCTTCACATCCATTATAGCGTGAGGATAAATATTTAATAAGTAGGCCCAAATCAAACTCAAACTAAATTTAGCATTTAAGTAAAGAATACTAAATATGAAATGTATTGCGTACAAAAAGAAAAAGAAAAGATAAACACAAGCAAAAATTAAAAGTATTAAAATCAATATACGCTGCTCTCTACATGTTATCAAAATAAAAATTTGTTTTTAATCCGATCATAACTTCCAACTTGAATTTTATTCTTTATTACTAGACGTCAAGATACGAAACATTATGCCACTACGTACATCAGACCTAGCATTCATTGCTCTAGTACAGCCGTTCCTGACCTTTTTCAGTCCATGTACCACCAATTACACAGTTTCAGAAAACTTCTTTAAATAGAAGGTATGTTGAATTAAATTAAATGATCTAATTTTCATTGTATAGGTTTTCTTTTTTTTTTCTTTAAGTAAGCAAAAACAAATGAACACAAAGATAGGAAACTAGAAAAATTAATGGGATATTTGGAATGGCAATGAATCACAAAATTCTTAAGAATTAGGCTCAATGCAATCTCATATTCAGAGTTGCGTTTAACATACTTCGATATTATTTTGCATACATTTACGAATAACTAAATAAAACGTCCGTTCAACAAGCTTCGTGCTAGTGAATGGCAGCAAATAAATTGTGTCGATTTTAGGAATTCCACTGTATACGTCACTGCAACGAGACCAAAACTTTGTGAGGTTCTTCTGAGAGGTATCTGATGCGAGCTTCAGTAATTTATCCTTTTTAGGAACCGAGAATGTTGCAAATGACGATCTGAATAAAAACTTCTACCCGCATTTTAAAATTATTTTTTATATTTTAGAATTATTAATACTTTTCTAGCTTGTGGTCATTATAACCGTTTTCCTTCCACATACCTCATCATATCATCTTAAGCACCGCTTCAAGTCCTCCCGTTGGAAGGTGTGGAAGTTAGGAGAGGGAGGTTCCAACTCAGATGTCGTCCTCGTTGCTCGACCAAGACTCAAAATTACGAGGTCCGTCGCCAATAGCCCTCGTATTGCTTCAAGTGCGACATTATTAAAACTGATCAATCAATCATTACGTACCATTTGATGTGCGCATATCACAGTTTTGAAAACCGTTGCTCTAAAATAATATTTAAAAAAAATTATTATCATTATTCAATATCTAGATAGGAAAAAGGTTAAAAGGAATATATATGTCAAGTATTTCCCATCTTCCTTTCTGCCTGGAAGACGATATCTAATAAACTTTTTTTTGAAATATTCAAAGCATTCTTTACGTGCTCGAGTGCATCTTCCTGCAAATATTATTTCTTATTTGTCTAATTTTAGCTTGGTTTTTTCCACGTCGCACCTGAAACAACACGAGGGCTATTGGCGACAGACCTCGTAATTTTGAACCTTGGTCAAGTGACGAGGACAACACCTGAGCTGGCACACCCATGTCCTAACTTCCACACCACAACAACGGGAGGACTTTGGGCCCCGACAGATTTAACGTGCATCAGCCCCTGCCACACGGCGGGACCAAAGTGGCATCAAGACTCGACGAAAACCGCCAGCCGCGAGTCCGTGGCCTCCTATTTGTGCAAAGAATTCGGCAAAACATTTTTTAATGGAAGCAACTCTGCATGCAATAAGTTCTTTACAGTAACTTCAACAGCTTTTATTTCTCTCTTTTGAGGTTTGCCTTGGATCTCCAAGATGATTAACACACGCTTTTTTTTTTTTTTTTTTTGCCTGGAGGCGCATCAATGCTTATCTCGAGAAACATTTTATAACCAGAAATCCAAAAACATTTTGAGAGATTTATGGAAAAAATTCATGTTCTTCGTAAGTAAAGGTAAAAAAAGTTTATATTATATTATATATATATATATATACGATTTTACAAGATCGATAAACGATCAAATATCACTCGAGTGCTAACTGTGAGTAGAGATTTTTCTCATATTGATATTAAGAGATTTGAGAGAATGAAAATTAAACTCGCTTTTTTTTTCTGTGTGTGTGTGTGTGATTCGGTGGAAAACATGAAGAAAAAATTTAGAGATAAAGTAGATGGACAAAAATATTATAAACAAAAAAAATTTAATGTAGAAAAATATGAGTACCTTTCAAGTTCATAAAATAATACGTATACATATATACATATATATATATATATATATATAAAACGAACTATAATATAATTATTTCATCATTATAAAATATTTCAAATAAATTTTAGCCTTTTCATTAAAAGCAATTTATTTGGAAAAAAAAAAAAAACAAGAAATGAAAAGTAAAATAATATAAAAACTGATACGAGATCTTAAGAATTGTTTATTTTATGTCAGTCATTTGTATCTAAGCGTAACATTTAATTGAGATTTTAAAAAATAGGCTTGAATATAGAAACTAATTGTATTCACGAGCATAATTGCTTAGGCTCATTAAAATTATGTGTATTTTTGAGTAATTAAAAAAATATGTGGAATATATGTTTTCAGAATAATTTTCATTTGAACTATGCTCTTTTTCCAGAAAGTCGCAACTAAACAACAAAAGGAGTAAAAGCGCCAAATGGAGGTGTCGTCAGGTAATTCCTTTATAGCTCGGTTGTATAAGATCCCCTGCTCGAAGTATTTTGCGGACGCGCAAATAAATGGAAGACTCAAATCTGAAGCCAACTCACCAAAGAGCAACCAATCTTCGCCACGAGGCGCGATAGCTAATACTGAAGACCAATAATAAAAAAAAATCGATTTTCTTTCACAATTGATAAAATAAATGTTGCATCGGGCAACAATATCGAATTGTGGACAGACATATTTTGAACTTCTCATTTTCTTTCAAAAGGAGTGATTACAATGAATAAAACAAATTTAGAGGTAGTAGCGTAGACATAATAATCACAAAGAAACCTTATATTCTTAATATTTTCTAAGAAATTTTTATCATTTATGGAAGATAAATAAATTTTAAGATTCTAATCACGGCATTGAAAAAATTGTACCATCTAAAACAAATTGACGTTACAAAAAGAATATTTTGTAGAGTTAAATTTACTATAAATATTTTCTTTTTTTAAAAAAAAAACAGTTCGAAATATATTTTCAAACTTTCACATTATATAAATATATTGAAATTATATAGACATTTTTGATGCATTTTATGCTGCTGTAATTATATATTATAATCATTATAAATTTAGTTAGTATTTGTGTATCAAACACAGGATCTATACTAAGGTAATTAAATTTTGTTATAACGGATATATAAAAAGCTTATAACTTAATAAATTAAGACAATCAATCTACTGAATTTAATTACTTAAAAAATTAATTAACAACCAAAAGCATATAGTCAAATTATATACATTTAAGCATTGTCAAAATAAGATTGAAAATTTCTCCTACAAAAAGTAAAATCTTTTGTTTTGTTTCTCCTAGAAGAAGCATATAGATTTTCCGATTTTCATCACCTAATTTTTAATTATCACCTAATTTTGAAGAACACAAAATCAATCCCTGACATTAATATGCGTGTAAGTTCCTGAAACTCCCACAACATTTATCGATCTGATAAAAAGGTACCAAATTAAGGTAATTGAAACATATTCATAAGAAGAAATAAGATTATCTCATACCAAGTTTTAATTATCTTCACTTTTTTTAAAAAATTAAAAGCAATGGAAACCATTTTAACATTGAATCTGTATACATATGCATCTGTTTACATAAAAAGTCTTATTTAGTTACATCTTGCATAAAATCCAGAGCGTTTTTATATTTTAGAAAACTTTTTCGATCAATACACTGAGCATAATCACACTATCAAAAAACTCTAATTAAAAAAAAAAAAAAAAAAATTAAAATTTTTACATTTTTAATTCAATCTTCTATACAGACATCAAGCTATGCATAAAATTTGTAAGTGTTTAATAGGAAAAAATTACGTTGATTGTAGAGGAAATAACCTGATTTTATGATGAGGAAAATATCAGAACTATGGTTGAAGTAGACTTTTAGGAAAATGTTCCAAAAGTACGTTTAGTTTAATTACGTTTTGAGAAAAATACAAATACATCTATTTTTCTCTATGCCGTGTCACGTTTGCTTACAATTTTTAAATTCAATTCTCTAATGTTCTATTTATAAAATTCTTACAAATTATACATCCATAGAATCAATGAAGCACCTTTTAATTCTTACAGAGAAAAAAAAATTGAAAACGTTTCTATAATTTTCACACACACACGGCGAAAATAGTTGCAAGCAAACAAAACAAAAAAAATCTTTTAAAAAAAAAAAGGTTCCAACAATCCGACAAAACCATTTCGCTGTCAGATATGGAGTTGATCCTCTTTCACTCCATAACTGCGACCCTAAATCTTTAACTTATATTTTTTATCGCCACGGCTGCATTTTCTCAAGCCATCCGGAAGCACTTTTATCAATCGGAGAAAATTTGTCGCTGTGACATTTACACCAGTCGCCAAAACAAAGCAGTGATAAAAAAAAAAAAAAATGAGCTCTTAAAACACGACCTCTATGACTTCTGATATAATTTTAACCCTTCTCTTTTCTTTTTTTCCGGCTCTCCGTGTTTCAGCCTTTCTTTTCTTTCTCTCTTCCCCCCCCCAAAGCGTACGCCAATTCGTCTGTGAAAATCTTTCAATCCATTCATTCTACGCATTAGACACGGGCGATAAGCAGCCAGATATAGAAAACAATATTGTCTTATGTAGGTTTGCCGGTTGTTTTTCTTCTCAACTTGTCGTTTTTTGTTACGAAACTGTCTCTGGGCAAGATAAAATATCGGTAATGTTTGTAAACTGAAATCATCATCATACATTGCGGGCACTTCCTAATTGGCGAACGTTCGGAAATTCGACGACCTTTTTTTTTTTTTTTCCATCTCTCAGTTTACAGTTGATACTGTCTTAATTGGTGTGGGTAGGCTGACATCGACATTATGAATTAAAAATACTTTTCGAAGACACAAAAAACTGTCCCGTTTGAATGCAAAATTATTCTAAAAATGTACAAAAAAAATAAGTATATACATGCGATAGGAAAAATTCCAATTAACAATTTTCTTATAATATCATTTGATAGTGTGTTAATTATATATATTTTTATATAACAGTTATTGTTTTGTTTGAAAGAAATAGTTTCTTATTTAAAATAATGGTTTTTGGTAACTCTAAAGTGTTTTTAAAAAATTGCTGGAAATTCTAATTCATTAATTCGAATTTTTCTTGTATTATTTTTAGATTAGCATCTTATATTACTCAATTATAGCTCTAGCTGTGATACAGCTTTAGTTATTTTGTCAAATTGATGTCATTATCCGTAAAATCATTGGAAATGGTATTGGTTCAGTGCAACTCCTACTGGAAATATTTGACGTATGGCTGATCACAACTGATACGTTTTAGTATAGTAGCACTATTTGAAGTATTTTGCTCCAACCACATTGTACAATAAGAATACGTCTGGTTATTTTAGACTTCTTAACAACACCTCTGACAAAATAAACGAAAAACATTCTAAAAAAATAAATAATACATAAACACTAGAGCAAAAATTCCTCGAAAAATTCAAATAAATATTTCGAAACGATAAAAAAAAATCGCATTCACCGAATATACAATTATTTTACCGTAAATTATTGTAGCTGTAATATATGATATTTTATTTTATGCTCGATTACATAAATATCAATATATATAGTTTCGTCCATTTTTACATAAGCATTACAATATAGGCCACGGTGGTGTAATGATTAAGTTCCATGACTTGTGAGCACCGCTGACCATGTTCGAATCCCGCTAGCATAGGCTTGGGCAGCTGGTCATGGGTGAACTCACCCCTTTATCCCTCTGGGTTGATAAATGAATAAGTTCATTTGGGAAGTTAGTTGAGGGTCCAGTTTCGGGCTAGCCATTCGGCCAGAATACTAGCTAGTAATTAGCGCCTTAGGCCCAAAATCGAAAATGAATACCGTATGAGGGACTTCTTTAGGCCCGGGCAGACTTTAATTTTAATTAATTGAAATATGCTGAGAGAGACAACCTGCAAGAACTACAAAGACAATAAAAATGAGTTTATGGAAGGAAATGTCAAGCAATTAATTTGCAATCGACAAAAACAAAACAAAAAAATCTGCTAGTAATCATTTATTAATTTAAAAAGGTTTTTTTTTTTTATTTATTTTTTTATTTTTTATTTTTTTAAATAATAGAATTTTGTTTGGCAAAGCAAATAATTCAGATTTTTTTTTTACATATATTTAAAAAAAATATATTTAAAATCGTTTGCTATGTTAAGACAAATGACACACGTGATCAATTAAGAACCCATGTACTTAATGTAACGCCATTCTGCTCGATAGGGGGGAAAGAACATCGCTTTTTTTTTTAATAATAATAAGGTTTTATACTCTCTTTCTAAATAAGTTTTGCAAAAATGCCACAATTCAATATCTCAATAAACTAAAAAGAAAAATTGTAAGAGTTTAGACAGTTAACAGTTCAAATGACTGAGGTTATTCGCTTTTTCTATTTGTCGATGTTCCCCGATAATGGCGGAAAAAGCACTTTAACTTTTAAATAGTCCCTCTCCCCCCCCCAAAAAAAAATCTCAGGGAGTTAAATCAGGGTTCCTTGGGTGGAGAGGGAAGTGTACTGATTATGATCAAGGTCATCATTTGCTCTGTGACCCAACCACCGTGTCGTTACACTGGATATAATTCGTGTGTTTCTGGAGGTAGTCACATTGAACATTTATAATTTTATAAACTTGGAAGCGTTATTTTCAATTTAAGCTGAGCAAAGGGGAAAAAAGGGGGGAGAGGGGGATTAACTTCTTTCATTTTGTCATCATAGCTTTTAAAAATTTGGAGATATTCTTTTGTAAACATCCAGTATGTCGTGAAAAAAGAATTGTTTCGAGCATTTTCAGGAAATAATTTTATATCTTCTCAAAAGTTTGTATTGCCTACTCACGTAGAGAAAATTCTGATTGAAAAAAATCGGTACATTAAAGTTTCTTAGAATATCTTATAAGAAATTTTTTCAATTTTTAAATTAAACTCTGAAAAATGATAATACATAAAGAAAGACTTTAATCTATCTTACGGTTAAAGTTTCTCACGCACATGACCGCGCATAAAAAGAGATTTGCAAACTTCTCTTTCTACAGAAGTTCGTGCCGAGAGATATTGGTTACATTGTGCAACATATTTTCCTTTAATCAGGATTAAGCAACAGTCTCATCTATGGGATCAGTTGCCGACTCATTGTTTCTCTTCCCACTCTAGTTTAACCCAAGCCAGCCATAAATCACAAAAGTAGCGCAAGCAAAAAAAGATCTCAGACTAATTTACAAGCACTCTAATATCTCAAGGCACATCAGTGCATCTAGTTGCCTTCATTTCTTCCTCAGAAGAAGGAATAAAAAATTATTAAAATCTAAAAAACAATGAAACAAACGTTCTCTTTGTCCAAATCTTTTCTCTTTAAGAATGCAAATCCGCAAAAATCGCGGTTAAAATCGTGGCGGTTCGTGGTTTACCCGCGGGGTCACGGCTACCCCGACCGAAACAAGAATGATACGAGGGTTAGACTTAAAAAAAAATAAGGAGCATTCGAACGTTTTATTGTTTTCGTGACGTCATCCTCACACACCCCTGCAGAAAACTCGGTCAACCCCGTTATATTGACCTGGTTCCAAAATTGCAATTACTTTTACTTTTGATTAATAGTTTGAAATAATATAATTAGTCGCATATGTAACAGGAATGCGTCGTTGGTTG
Source organism: Nephila pilipes (assembly GCA_019974015.1). Lineage (NCBI taxonomy): Eukaryota > Metazoa > Arthropoda > Arachnida > Araneae > Nephilidae > Nephila > Nephila pilipes. Next base: position 439,268 of record BMAW01006936.1, on the reverse strand, counting down.
TCGCAGTGTTGATTTTCCGAGCGTTTTACGATGACCTGTTGTTCGGACGGAGGGGAGGGTAGCCACGCCCTGGACAAAAGCGTAATGAATAGCCCTTTCATGCTGCCGACTGTGATTAATGATTGGAGGAGCGAACCGGTCATTTGCGGGGAATGAGACATGTATCCTTTATCTCTTCTCATCTACCGGTGTTAATGAGTTTTAAGTGGAGAGAGATAAAATTTGTTACTTTACATCTCGTTACCGGTTTGCGGACGGAATTCTTTCATGGGAGGAACAATTCGGTGTTGCTCTAATATTCATATGGATCACCGTAAACAAGTTGGAATAATGGTAAGTGAGACGCCTTCGACAGGAAGAAAAATTAGCTTTTTCAAGTAAAATTCAAATAACCTCACTTTTTTAATTTAAATGCAAGGGTAATCATATTTTAACATCTGTGTACACTAGTCTCTGCTTATGCAAAGGAAATCACATTTATATGATATATAAATACAGTACTCCCTCTATAAATCGGTACTTCACCTTTCCGGTTCTATCAATGATACCGCATCTTTACACAGGGTGACACTCTCACGGAATTACCATCTTTAGGAAGGTACGGGAATCATATCCCCGAAACACCATAGTGAACTTTCTTTCCCACGGGGTTTACGGTCTGTGGTCAATTCGGGTGACGCGCTTCTAGGATTTCCCAGCGATCCTTCTCTCTCTTCGATCCTCCTTCTTGTCAATCAATTTTTCTTCTTTTTCTATTTTGTCAAAAGTCTTGATCACAGCTGTACCTTATTTGCTGTTGCATTGCCATAACTGGCTCTTAACTCATTAAGCTGCACCATTTCTCACATTACGCACGCTAACAGACATAGAAAATTATTTTATGCCTCTAATTTCAACGAAATAATGTAGGGTGTCAAAACAAAACAGTATGATTTTTTTTTTTTTTTTTTTTTTTTTTTGTAGTTTGAGTTATTTAATTTGCTTGACACTTTATTATCAAATACAGTATTAAAATTTTATATGAATAATATGTAACCACAGTTGTTCATGTGCGCTCTTTTTTTTTTTCCACCTCCAGTAATCTGGCGTTTTCGATGAACTGGCGGAGCTCTGGTCCGATATTTGCCAAGTCATCGAAGAAGTAATGTAATGTATTAGAATTTAATAAATGATAGCCCTCATTACATTTGTAAATCGCGTACTTACTCTTTAGGGTACATCATGCATAAAATCATCTCTGTATTTATATGACTTTAAAAATTTGTAGTGTACTAATAAACATAATGTCCTATATATACTGAACATAATTATAACTTCAAAATTTGAATTTAATATAATTTAAAATTTTCTGATTCAAATATTCCTTACATTTTATACAAACATTGTTCAATTTTTTATTATTTATGAATGTTTAATAGAAAAAAATTATGTTCACTGTAGAGAAGCATACTTTTTTGCAATCACATTTCATAGTGTGGAAAATATCACCTCTATAGAAATAGTAAATTTTGAGAAAAGTGAACCAAAATGTTAAAAAGCCATATTTTGAAGAAAAAAACCGCAAATGCAGACATTTTTCTCTATGGTGGAACGCGCGCGTGCGGTTTTTTTTTTTTTTTTTTTAAATTTCAATTTCCGAACGTTCTGTTAATTCTATTCTTGTAAATAATATAATTATAAAATCAGTGAAATGCCCTCTGTTTTTTTATAGAAAAAAAAAATGGAAAATTTAAAGTATTTTATGAACACAGTTACCTTGATTGTATGATTTCGTTATGTTCTACTCAGAAAACTAGATTTTTTTTAAGTATTGTGACGTGATTGTTTATTAACACTGAAAAGCAACACGAGGACTATTGGCGACGGACCTCGAATTCGCTAAAAACCTCGGTCAGGTGACAAGGACGACACCTGAGCTAGCACCTCCCTCTACAAGCTTCCACGGCATAGCAACGGACTTGACCTCGATAGATTTAGCGTGCATTAGCCCCGGCTACATGACGGGTCTTTAGTGGCCCACGATTTAACGAAACGTCATCTGCAAGTCCGCGACCATGACCACAGCCACAGAGAAAGCTGAGGGAATTTAGATACTAAAATCCTTTAAATTTTGCTTTTTTTAAATTTACTATTAAAAAATGAAGGGTGCTTTGCTGATTCCGTAGATGTATTGTTTATGATAATTTGATAAATGGAATGTTCGAAAATTGAATTTTAAAGTTGTAAACACACGTGCACGTCATTGAAAAAAATACTTGTTCTAGCATTTTTCTCAAAATTGGTGTTTTTATGACACTGATACATTTTCCTTAGAGTCTACTTTATCCATAATGATATTTTCTTCAGTATGAAATTAGAGTATTTCATCTACAGTTAACGTAATTTTCCCCCCCAAATTTTACGTGCTGCACAATACTTGTATGAAAAAAATTATAAGAAATTTGAGTAATAAAATTTTAAATATGAAATTTAATTTTTAAAACTCTTATTATGTTCTGTGCATAGAAAGCTATGTTTGAAAATTTTTGAAATATAAATACAGTGGATTTTATATAAAATGTACTTAAAGTTTGGACACAGTTTACAAATGTAAATACAGCAATGGATTATGAATTATTCATACATATTTATGTATATTAATTTTATTTTCCTTACATCAAATGATACATAAATAGATATCTCAATGCTAAAATATGATAGAAGTGGCGCGGGAATTAAGACAGTAAAGAGCCGGTTTAAGTATCTTTCTCATCATATAAGTATGGTTTAAAATCACAAGATCCGTTGCCTATAGCAATCGTTTAACAATAAAGGTCCTTAAATTCAAAACTTAACAATTTGCTCGTTTCTAAAACTAGCTTGTGAGTAAAATATGGCTTTCACAGATAAATTATTTGACGAATGTAACTACTAGTTTGAAGAAATTGAAATTGAAAATAATTTATGTCAGACAACAAAGAATAGTTATCTCAATTACAGATTATTGCTTTTAGTTTTGATTTTAAAAAGTTAGTTCTTACTCAAAAAGAATTCAGAATAAATCAATGAAGGATTACAAAGAATATCTCTGGAAAAAAATCCATTCATCTGCCAATTTTTTCAGAAAGATTTATGTGAAGAAATTAATTTTTTAGTGTGGATATCACCGTTTTCAAAAGTATAAAAATATATTGATGCTAAAAATCGAAAGCTGTGATACAAAATTTCTTCTAACTTTCGCTGTTCTTTAAGTTTTCTTTATCACAGGACTTTATAAGTTCTTTACAAATTATTTGCTCTTTCACACATTTTTTTTTATTTTGTAATAATACGAACAGTTCTAAAAATGTACGAGTATACTTTAATCATGCCTGTTCGGTATTATAAATATAACATTAGTATGAGGAGGTATCGTATAGTTTTATTTTTTACTCAGAAATAATAGATATCTGGATTGTATTTATTCTGCAAATTAATTGATCCTTAAGTTATAAGTTACAGCTGTTCTTGTTAATATGGTTGGTTTCAGGAAACCGTGGATTGAAGTAACCCGCAATATCATTAAGGCAAATAAGTTTGATGGAGTAATTCTAATTTTAAATATTAAAAGAAAATTTAAAAAATCAAAACATTTTAAAGAATTAGAATCTTTCGGAAGTACTTATCCTTAGAATTACCTTAATTTTACTTTAACATAATCAAATACACACTTTTCATCATACTCAACTTTCTGCATGCGAACGTTTAAACAGTTGTATAAAGAATAGTTTTAGTTTCTATTTTTAGAATTACAAAAGAATGCAGAAGAATATTTTTGGAGTGCACGTTTCAGAAGCAGTACGATTCACTAAAAAGGAGTACAAAACTCCATAAAAAAAAGTACCAGTTGCTCTCCTTATGTACAATGAGATTGTTTTTTAACGTCTCACTGAGAAGCAACATAAGGGCTGTTGGTGATAAATCTCATAAATTTAAACCTTGGTCAAGGGACAAAGATACATCTGAGATAGGAAACTACCTCTCCTAACTTCCACACTACTAAACGGGAGGACTTTGAGCAATGACTGTTTTAAGGCCCCAGCTGCAGATCAGGGCTCGAACCCACGACTCGACGAAAATTGTACTTGGCTACCGTGACTACACCTTATAAACAAAGAAATTCATAAGAAATACATGTAACATCCCAAAATCATTTCTAATTTGTGAAGCAGTAGGTTGCCCAATGGGTGAGAGAGGAAATGATTATGTGTTTATGACAGAATAGTGTGTGTATAAAATCTGGATAAGCTCCACCAAACATTTGTTTCGAATATATCTAATTTTTTTTTTATTTAAATCATATTAATATAACTGATAAACTACGTATAATGATCGATAAAAATAAAAGTAAAATGACGAGGTTTAAAATATCAAATATCCTATTAAAAAAACCAATCTTTGGTTAACCAGGTGAGAGAAGACTTTTCGAATGAAACAATCAAGGAAACAACAGGATCAAAGTTTGAAAAATAAAAACGGCTAAATGGTAAATTACATATTTTAGATTTTGGAAATAAAAAAGATTGTCGAATAAGTTCCAATACACAAATTGTTGGAAGACGCAAATAAACATCGACATATTTTTCAACGTGTCTTGAGAACGCTTCTCTACACTTAGCGGGCTGTTTTTGCATGTCATACTATGAAAGATTACAAAAACGATTTCAGTCATAAATGATAATTAAAAAAAAAAGGATTCACGAAATTGAACATTGAAACATTTTGTTTTGTTTTATTATTATGCACTTTATTTTGATGATGTAATCATATCTCTTCGATCTGTTTTGGTATATATTGTAATTATCAATGTATGACGTTAAAGATTAATTATGTCAAAACACCTTTCAATTATTAAAATTTCAAATCTGAATTCTGATTAGAAAGTAAATTAATTTAATGTAACAGAACAAGGGCGTTTTGCTCGTAATTAAAAATGAGATATAAGTCTAATATATGTAACTATATATCTCTAATATAATATAATAACTGTATGTGTTTATAACCAATTCACTTTAACTGTTTTTAACATAAAATAGAAAACAAACATCCCATTTTTCGCCAGCGCTTCTGAGGTAAACCTAACTGAAAGAGCAGATTGGATGGTAGTTTTGATATATATATATATATATATATATATATATATATATATATATATAGTATATACACACACATACATACAGCAATTTTGGAAACAGTTCAGAATCCCAAGGGTCGGTATAAGTCACTGACGGTATCAATAGCGTTGCTCCGTATTTTTTTTTCCCTCTTAAATAATTTTAAACTTTTTATGATGATGATGATTGATAAGGAAGTGGTGAAACCGAGAAAAGATTCATCTTCTTTGATTGGATGATTTAATCGTGAAAGTTCGACAGAAAATTTTACATTCGTTTCATGAGTAATTACGGTATAATTCAGCCATTTTCTAAAAATAAATTTGCATTGAAATTTAAATCATTGTAATTATGTTTTTTTTACTTCATCTTTTGAAATTCAAAGCATCACGAATAAAATATTTTATTATTATTTCATTTTTAGAGAACATAGTACCCAAATGTGTAATATACATTTCACATTGGTTTACTAAATTTACCCAAATAAAAAAATGATCGATTTATTCTAGAAATCTCGAAACGGAAATACACTATTACAAATGTATTTATCTTTTCTTTTCTTTTTTTTTTTTTTTTTTTTTTTTGGGGGGGGGGGAGGTCGTAAATTATTCTTCAAAAAGAAGATAAGTATATATCACATTCTTTCCATTTCATTTGCTTTAAATAAGAAACACGCATAATTTTTTTTTCTTGTAAAACAAAAATTTTCATCACAGCGTTTCATCAATCCACATCTGGGGAACCCCGCACATAAGATGAAATTTATGGACAAAATTAAATACTTATGAGATAAAATTAATATTTAATTGCATTAGAACTCATTATTAAAACGCACCGAACACTTAAGCAATCCAACTCATTCAAATATTCTTAACGGTCATTGATGGCATTAAAGCCATATAAAATGTCGCTACCAATAATAATAAGTTTGAAAAATATATAATAATAAAAGCAGATAAAAGATGAAAATAAAGGCTCCAAATAAATGAATAAAAACATAACAACTAATAATATTTTCACAATATTTACTATTCGTTTAGAACTGAGCTAATCTAAGCAACAATTTCAGCGTGTATTTTTAATAATGTGTGCTGAAAGTTGTAGGATATATTAATCATTATTTCTTGAAAATACGGCCCGATCCCGTTAACATGCGGTAGAGGGTTTCTAAACCACTATTTACAATATTAACATAAATTGAGCAAAATATCAAAAAAAAAAAAAAAAAAACAAGCAAGCATTTGTTAAGATTGGCGCTTCCCGGCCTCTTAGTCCTTTCTCAGGCCAATCCTTTATTATTATCAACATACTAACGAAATTTATTCTCATTTTTTAACCATTCACGCAGGTAAATTAAGTTCTTAGATCTGTTTGCCTTATCCATTTTCGAATTCATTTTTAATATTGAGCTTTTTCTTGATTGTATAGGCCTTTTGTTAAAATTTACACTCTTCCGGCATTATTTTAATTATTACGGAAATACTTACACACACAAAAAGAAAAAGCTTTATAAATCTTCAAAGTTGACCGAAAAAAAAATGGTTGGATGTACAGCTAATATCACTCACAGCGAGATCAGAAATTATTTTCATCTTTTAAAAATGAAAATATTTTTTTATAAAAAAAAAAGTAATCCAACCTGGAGCAATTCATTTTATGAGAAATGGTGATTCATATATATAAAACAGAAAAAAAATGCATTGATGTCGTCTCCTTAACAAATAGTCATGAAATCTTCCGAACAACAGATTGATCTGAATTTCATAAAAAAGAGATGTAAGAATTACGACGCCACAATATCTGGAAGCGATATCACAAGCGATTCCCTATAGATGGAGTTATAGTAAAACCATGAGTAAAGCAGACTCGTCTGTTACTGAATCGCACGCTTATAGGATCGAACTGTAATAATAAATGCAGAAAAAGAAGAAATTAAAATATAATGTTAAAACTGACTGTTTGTTTAGAATTGAAAGCAATATTTTCAGTCCCCCCGTGCATTTTTAATTGATTTTCTTTAATAACTCTACTATATATAAAACAGAAAACAGACTGAAAAAATTCAACAATGTCATTTAACGAGAAGTAGACAGCCGGTGCGCTGCCCCAAAACAGAGAATGAATTGGAAGGATGAAAGGTGTAAAGTTATTTATAGGAACTAAAAAACAGCCGAATAAGACAGTGAAATTTTTACCAGCAGGTAGGCGAAAGAAAAATTAACTTATACTCGTATTTTTTATTTAAATAAAGATCCGAAGGCAACAATCATACGACTTGTTTCTTCCCTAGGATTAACAGCAATAAATATCGAAAGAAATCCAGATGTTAATGTGAATTTTTATTCACATTTTTTCATTCACTTCTAGATAATTTCACTAGTATTCAATGTCGAGTAAATATTTTCTCAGGTCATAATTGAAATAGAAACTTGAATACTTGACTTCTTGTTCAGTATTTACTTTTTGAAAACGTTCACAAAGTACAATAGGTTATCTCTCATCTGGTACTTTTCGGTCGCGGTAGCCTAGTGGTCATGGTTTCAGATTCGTGACCGGTGGTTTTCGTTCAGTCGCAGCCGTTGGCCGTTAAAGACCCGTCATGTAGCCGGGGCTGATGCACGTTAAATCTGTCGGGGCCCCAAATCCTTCCGTTGGCGTGGTGTAGAAATTAGAAGAGGGGGTGTCAGCTCAAGTGTCGTCCTCGTCACTTGACCGAGGTTAAAAATTCCGAGGTCCGTCGCCAATCGCCCTCGTGTTGTTTCCAATCCATACGACGTTAATAAAAACTAAACTAAACTTCATTCGGCACTTTCCAAACCACGCCTACGCTGAATAATCGAGCATCAGTATAGTTTTAGCGAGAATACTATGGATAAATCCCACCGGAAAAGAAGTTTAAATTATTCAAATGTATATTTATAACGATTTTACGCACATTCTCTCAGCTTGTGTGGACAATATAGATATCCGAAAAAAGCATTTCGTCAAAATAGCAAATACAAAAATAAATTCAAACAATTAACTTTAATTTAATTGAATATTCTTTTCTTCATAAAAAAAACACAGTATAAACGAAAAATTAATACAATACAATTGAGTGAGTTGTGAAGAGCTACTCTAGTCATATGGCTACGCTTACTAGTTTCATTGGCTTTGTAAAGAACCCCTGAGGAGCTTCGAAAACATTTTACTGTAGAGTACACACTGTATATACATTTTATAGTTACGATAAATCAAGGACGGAAAAGAGAACAGGCGGTTCAAAGTGAACACCTGATTGGTTTTTATAACGTGGCACTAGAAGCAACAGCAGAGCTATTGGTGACAAACCTCGTAATTTTGAAACTCGGTCAAGCAAAGTCAACAAACTTCAGAATTCACACGAATAAATCCGATAACAAACGTCTCGATAGGTGCCGGATAATGGAAAGTGGCAAACCATTGAATACAAGATTAAAGAACGCTAACAGTATTAAAATAGCTTTTACTCAGTAAAAGGTAACGAAAAATTTAAGAAAAATAACTCGTGCTTCTTAGAATAATGAGTGTTTCATTGAAATATTTAAATTGTTCAGAGTAGAACAACCTCAAGACGAGCAAAACAACAAATAATTCAGTTTACACGTGTCCCCGTAGCACGAGTCACAGATAAAAGCTGTAAGCTAGCTTCTTGAGACTAAACGATTATTTCTCTCGTTTAAGAAGTTTGTACAAAAATGTAAATATTCGGTAGTGAACGTAATGAAAGCCAGCTTTTATTCTTCTTTTTTCTGGAAATAATATAGCCACAAACACACACTTCATTTTATGGTCCTTCGAGTCGGACACGGAACATTTTAGATACTTATAAATATATTATTTTTAGACAAATTACAGCATTCTACATAATAGAATTTCAAGATCACAATTGATAACAGAAATTTGACGAAATACAAATGGAGGAACTCAAGAAAAGACGAAGTACCATCAAAGGTAAGTCAAAAGACTTTATAACATTCTGAATTCAAGATTTACAAATAGTGATTATGAAATTGAACATTAGCAATTGAAACAATTAAATAAAACATTAGTAAAATTTTCATCGTTCAAATCGCATACTTTTAGGAAAGGTTTTTTTTTTAAAAAAAAAAGTTTATTCATATCAAATTAAACAGAAAATTCCGTCTAAAGTATACATATCTTTCACTAATATTCTACTTCAGAATAAAGTGGGGGGAAAAAACTGTCGTTGTAAGATTTTTTATGGAAAAATGTAACATTAATATAAAAGATAAGACGATGAAAATGTTTGTTTTTCTTCTCTCAGAGGATCTTTCATTTTGATTGATTCATTTCAGGTATTTTTTTTTTTTTTTTTTAAATTTTGTTTTGGGTTTTTTTTTTTTTTTTTTTTTAAAGGAAAACCCATGTTCTTTTCTCGTACTAAAATGATTAAATGTGCCAAAAACAAAGCGAATTTCCTTTTTAATTTTTGTATATAATGACGTTCGTAGAAACAGTTGGAAGAAAAAATTGATGCTGTAAATTGCATTTATCTCTTGGATAAAATATCACCTAAAAATGTTGTAGTTGTCATGGATTTTGCGCGATTTAATAATGGTTACGCGACGAATTTAAGAATAATTTTTCTGTTAGCGAATTAATTTATTTACATATTCTCTTTTCCTTTTTGTTAAACTAATTATTATTCTGTTTACTTCAAGTAGAGATTTAATTTGTTTTTTTTCTTTCAAGCTGTGAGTTTGTAAAATTGTTAAATAAAAAGAACTACAGTAAAAAACATTTAATACAAAAACTCATAACATGAAAATCGATTAACGCAAAAAATACTGCAGTTTCGGCAAAATACTACGTAATTTTGCAATCCTCCCCCTTTTAACACAAATAAAAAATCGCTTAATACGAAAAGATTTTACTTCTCGGACGCAGATTTTTTGGCGTTTTAATTATTTATGTAGTTACTTTCATTGGATCGAACAATATAAGCAATGATTCTTAATTTTGCTAGGTTTCCCCTTGTCTTTGAATAGATAGAAGCACAGCATTTGTCAAAACATCAATCTACTGGTCAATTAACTTTCGAAGTCGGTGAACTGTGTTGAATTCAGTGAATTTTGAGAGGTTTCTCCCACTCTCTCTCAATGGAAGTGACGCGAAAGACGATTAAAAATTGTTTTCGCTGAGCGGGATATTCCAGAACAATAGATTTTTTGGCACTTTAAGAATCACTCTGCCTACCACACTGCCTGCTTTCACTAACATGCAACACTAGTGTCCAACAATTTGACGAGACATGACTTGCGCACCATACACGGTCTTTTGATAATCAGGGATGACGGACACACTAGTTACTCTTGTCCATTCATACCGGATAACAGCACGCACTTCTATTGCCAACCATGTTGTCAGTCAAGCCTCAGGCACACTGCTCTGCGGCTACTCTCTTTTTTTGTCACTCTGCACATGCATCATTCCTCCTCCACTGAAGCTACTTTCGTCGTTGAACCAGCCACTGGTATGGATTCTTATAGGGGTTATTTGTTTCATCTGGAGTACCATGAGCTCTTTCAAAAAAATGGTGAAACTTATTTTCGGAGCACTCCTCGTACAAGTGTAATTTTAGCTGGAAATACAATTTGACGTCACCAAAAATGTTATCACGTAGATATTGGAACACGATAAATTGAACACACAAAAGACATACGAATAGCGTGATTTATTAACAGACAAAGAGCGGCTACACTTGGCTGAGAACTCTCTCAGACTGCAAATACATGCGTTTATATACTACACTATACTATTCCAGAACACTGTTCTGGAAACGTATAGGATATTCTGGAAAGTTTTAGAAATTATAATAGAAAACTTTAATGTGAATTTTAATGTTGTCAGCACTGGGTTTTGAACGAGAAAACTCCCATCATGTGGAAAGCATTTTACCTCTATGCCATTGGTGCTTGCAAGTTTCATGGCAATATTGATGAATCTGTTAGCACAAAATCCTTTTCATACGAAAAATTATTTAGTTTTTTATACCTTGCATGTCTTATCATTAAGAAATCTGGAACTACTCGAATACTCAGTCTGTACGAAGTCATCTACAGTATGAAATCTGGAACTCAGTCAGATAAACAACTTAAGGCTAGATCTCATATCCGTGCTCTTCATACTTTAAAAATAATTATAATACATCCTAGTTCAATATTATTAAGGTTAAAAAAATAAATATAACTTTAAAAAGAATTTCGCGATTCTGTCAAATGAACAGCTGCATCGCATTATACATTGAAAATAATCCATACGAAAAAGTCACCTTCATCTCTATTTTCGAATGTTTATGTTAGCTAACTACTTTAACTAACTTGCTCATCAAAAAGGGGGGAAATTGCTTCTTTTTTTTATATTTAAATAGTGCTTCCCGACCTACCTATTCTATACAGCAATATTTTGTGAAACTAAATTTAAATACAACACAATCTCTCCATTGATTCAAAGCAAGAAACTGTCAAACAAAAATTAAAGTGATGCATTCGCTGAAAGAATCTGCCAACTTTTTATACTGAGAGTAAACTTTCGAATGAAACATTTTCGTCCCGATACGCTTTGGAAGCAATAATTCAGAACTGACTTGGAAACATTTATTGAGTGAGAGAAAAAAATTTTTTAAAAAAAAGAAAGAAAGAAAGAAAGAAAAGCTGAACAACATTCTAGATGAATGCTCATCTCGAAAAAAGGAACGTTCCATTTTTCAAAAAAACATCCGACTTGGATAACGAATTTGTACCCCATAAACTCCTAACTTCAGCGGGAAGATATTTTTACCGAAGTTAAATGTATGAGGGAAACGCCACTTAATCCGGCAGAAAAACTTCCAAAATGTATTACAGAGTGTTGCAAGGTCCTTCTAAAAATAAAAAGCGAGGTCCTCCCCCCCCCCCTCTTTCCACACATTATCATTGAGGAGGAAGGGCTCGTTGGAAAGCGATGACGTGTTCATTCATGTTTTCGAACGATGTGGGTGAGAGAAGGGTTGAGAGTAACTCGCGGAGAAAGAGAGAATCATAACCATCAGATAAGAGAGGAATTCAAGCCCCTGAAAAAAGCAACACGCTTTTCCAGAAAAAGAAAAGCACATTCCTGTCTGATGGCAACACGCTGAGCCCTTACCTTCAGCACCCAATAACTGTCGGCTAAAGATATCCACAGAACTAGTTAAAAAGAGAGTCTTGTTCTAAGAATAAATGCCCGTTACGCGTTTATGTATAATCACCTGCTTAAGCCAGGAAATATATTTCCACAAGTGCGTTTTTCAAATGTCACTAACGACACTCGAAATAGTTATGCAATGGGCCGTGGTAAAAGAGATAGTTTTAATGAAACGGAAAAGACAGATACGCTGATGCTCAAAAGTAAAAGAATTTTCACTTTTGATTGATTATCCCGTATGGAAGAGACATATTTTAATGATATTATAAGGGTCACCCGAATGAGAGTAGGACTGTCGCGCGAGCCCCTTTTCTTCACGGGACAGGGTGTTGTACTTGCGCCTACAGAGGGCTCTAGGAAAACAAACGGTACCGTCGGAACGCGGCAGCTGTCTTTGTGACCGCGTAAAAGTAAAGGAACAACTACTGGTTGGACCATGGATGCCTCCAAACTTAGTTATCGTGTAGTTGCATAGTTTTTAATTGCAAATGATGAGAACCAGCTCGGGTTGCTCGTCACCTGCAAAATGTGTCCGGGATAGGATATCTCTCACGCACCTAAGGTGTTCCGATGTTCCAATGAATTTCTTCAAAGGGGAATAAGTACAGGTGACAGGCCTCTCCCAGGCTAAGTGGATCTGCTTATCATCCAAGAAATAATGATTGCAATGGAAAATCCGGTGAGACAGAATCGTGATTCACTACGCACAAAATAGTGCAGCACTGTTCTGTTCACAGCAAAGGAACTGTTATTAACTCTCCATGAAAGTGAATGCAACCAGTTATTGCGCCTCTATGCACAAATTGAAAACAGCAATGAAGAATCGTGGACGTGACATGCTGTCCCAAGGAATTATTTTGTTGTATGACAAAGCCTTCCCTCATGAGACCATTGCGTGCAAAGATATGTTGCAGCAATTTCAATGGGAAGTCCTCGAACATCTCTTGCTTTAGCCATGACTTCTCACCTTGCGACTACCGTTTCTTGGATCCACACAAGAAATCTCTAAAATGCTCACATTCGTAGACGATAATGGAATTAAGATCGTCGGCACTAATAGACAATTGCGGAGCTACATCATCTTGTAGAACCTCTGTGAATCAGAAATGCAGCAATATATAACCAGTATGTTCCTAATGTATCATTCTTTACACGTAGCACAATGCTATTATTAAATCCTTCGTCAAATCAATTGTTGTCTCATTTTCATTTTGGCTACCCTTTAGATATGTGCATAGGTTGATATAATACAAAAAAAAGAAAGAAAAAAAAACCATGTAACAGTTATGGTACACACGCATGATCGTGTAAATAAAATGATCATTTACGGATCTCTATTCCATTGTTGATGCTTTTCTAACAAAATGCTAGACAGGCTCTTCAGAAGTGAATGGGGACGTAAATAGCATGTCTCTTCGCAAACAGACTTCTTTCATGTGGTCTTCTTGAAACTTGGGTTACTGCGGCCAGCGTAAAGTTAAGGAAAATCTGAGAAGTTTCTTCTCTTCTGTTACACCTTACTATGGGGTTCTCACGTTTAATTTCTATGGTGGATTTTTATATGATGTTATTGGATCTGAGAACCTCTTTTTGTGAATGAACCGTGACTATAATCTTCATAAGTTGTGTTTCGTCTTATTAAAAAGATTTTCAATTCAAAGAACATCACATTTTAAGTACCAAAATTGTTGGTTGAAGGGTAAACGTAATGGAGCTCATGTTATATAAATTAACTTCTAAAAGAAAAATGTTTCATTATTGAATCCAATAATTTTTCAGATTAAGTAGATAAGGGTCTAAATTGCTTATGTTCCAAGTTTCATTCAAATGTAATTCTTAGTTTAGAGATGGAGAAGATTCATAAAGGTTTCATGGATAAGATAGAATTTAATGTGCTGTGAGTTGTACGACAGTCTTTTGAAGGTCAAGAAACGTCGAGAGAATTCTGGACGATGACTATGTAGGAAAGTCTTAAGAATAATAATTACAAAATAAGTTTCTGTCTTTATTATTTTTAGTACTAATTAAAACTTTACGATACTGTGGAATAATAATGTAAACTTTACGGTACGGGGGAATAATAATTGAAACTTTACGGTACGGGGGAATAATAATTGAAACTTTACGGTACGGGGGAATAATAATTGAAACTTTACTGTATTGTAGGATAATAAAGACAACTTTACGGTATTGCGAGTTACTTCAATCTATGACTTCCTGAAACCAAATAAATCAACATGAATAACTGTCATTGTTATACACACGGATCGATTAATATGCATAATCAATTTTATATAGATATCTAAATTATTTCTTATTCATAGTTAAAACTGTACTTTAAACTTACGCTTTCTAATCGACACTAAATATTTGCACCTCTATTTAGAAGTATTAGTTTACCCTTTGTTCAGTACTTTTTGAAGAATTAAACTAAATATGAAAGCTCTCTTATTTTTGAACACCATTGCATAAAGAGAAAAAAAAATTAATGGCACATACTACATGCTCATTAATACTGTCCCAATACACGATACATCACAAGACTATATAAAAAAAGATGAATAATGTATCAATCTTTGGATGTGTAAAAATAAGACCAAAAAATAACCCAAACTTGATGTATCACACGACCTGGATCGTTCAATTAACTTGGAGTGTCACCATCCTCCAAAAGCCATAAAAGTTCCAAGACCTCTATCTATCAATGAGACTGTTTATAAATTAATCTGGCAACAATTTCTATTCAGATAAAAATTCGGATATTAATACTTGTCGGCCCTTTGGATACTTCCAGAAAAAAAAATGAATATATAAATTTTGTTCCAAGATATCAGCTGTTTGCTTGTTTATAAAGACGTTCACATGGAGAATATCCCGAGATTTGCAGCTCTTTATTGCAAAAATAAGTTTTAGCTTTATAACTTGGATTAAATATCGGTCTGTATTTTATTCATGCTTAAGATGAAAGCAAACCAACTTGCTATAACAGCATCATTTGTCATCAAAAATTAGTACTTTTTGAACCTTCTTCACGTTAATAACATTTTCACTCAGTTATCAAACCATATTTTTACCAATATCGCTTAGGTACCGTTTCCACAACCCTAATATGATGAATTAGATAAATCAATACGGAGGTATCGTAAAGTTTTAATTATTACTCAGAAATAACTTAGATATTTCGATGAAATTTATTCTACATATTAATGGATCCTTATATACATAATGCTGTAAATTACAACTATTCGTTTTGATTTGTTTGGTTTCAAGAAGTCGTAGATTAAAGAACATTGTTGCAATGTTAAGTTTTAATGGTTACTAAAAATTATCAAGACTTAATTTTTGTTTATCATTCTTAGGACTTCTCTGCATAATCATCCTCTAGAATTATGCTTTTCCCCCCCACCACCATTTCTTTACTTTTCGAAGGCATTCATTGTAGAACTCAGCAGATTGAACTCAATCTTCTCCGTATTGCGGGATACTTAAATCTACCTCTTTCTGAAACCAACCAAATCAACATGAATAGTGTAGTTTACATTTATGACACGAGGATCAATTATGCAGAATAAATTGTATCCAGACAACTCTGTTCTTTTCTAACCGATACTTCCAAGCCCCCACCTTTACGATCAAAACAAGTCAACTAGATACCTCTCATAAATCGATTTAAAAAAATAAAGATCGATTTTAACAGTCGAAAAAAAGTGCATTCACTATCCCGTCAGTAGATTAAAATACAGAGGCATCTCTCGACAGTAATTGATTTTTAATGTTTATGGATGCGCAAATTAAAAACGGCGGGAAAGAGAAGACTTTCATTATGAGTGAACATTAAGTTGATGTCGCTGAAAGAAAAATATGACATCGCACGCATTTAAAACTGCTTCTATAACACTATAGCTAGTATATTGGAAGTAAAAAGGACACGAAACACACGCTTTCCTCAGCCAGCGATAAATTTGCTGAAATTGATTCCGACACATCCCTGTTGACGATGCCTTCCGGCGCATTAAGTTCAGAAGCTTCTGACGCGGAAACACAAACAAGATTAATTGCACAAAATAATGATGATCAACAGACGGATATGAAGGAGCTCATAACAGAGCAACCGTTGAGTTTTGATGTAGAATGCATATATATATATATATATATATTTTTTTTACTCTTCCAACCAAGATTTTGTTTGGGTTGTTTGAAAATAAGCGATTCCTAACCTTTTTCAGTCCGTGAACCCCTAGTTGACTTGTTTCAAATCTGCATACCCCAAAGCAAGAATCCAACCGAAATTTTAACTTAAAAAAGCGTAGCTTAATATCTTAAATTTCTAATTATACTTAATCATTCATGACGGGCCACAACATTCGCCAATGAAGTGTTATTAGTCGCTTTGAATCGAAGCACCATTTTCCCCACCCGTGGCAGCGAATACAATAATAGTACTTACCACGCCATTACTCATTTCTTCTGCCTTTCACCATATGGATAATAGTGAATGTTCTTTTACAGAACATAGTAATTGGTTGATTTTTATTAAAACGTCACACTAGAAGCAACGCGAGGGCTATTGGCGACGGACTTCGTAATTTTGCACCTCCGTCATGTGACGAGGACGACACCTAAGCTGGCAACCCCTCTCCTAACTTCCACACCACGCCAGTGGGAAGACTTTGGGCTCAACAGATTTAACGTGCAACAGTTCTGGCAATATGACGGTTCTATAGTGATATCAAGGCTCGACGAAAACCGCCAGCCGCGAGCTCGCTACCATTAGGCAGAGAACAAGAAAAATAAATTTATTTACATTATGCTCATTAATTTGTAACCTTATGTCTGGTACTCGAATGTTTCAGGAGAAAAAATACAAAATTTACGGCTCCTACATTTCTGTGTGTAAACCGAGGAAAGCTTAATTAAGGGGACAACTTTTATACGGATCTGCTAATTCGCAAAAAAATTGATACTTTTTCGTTAGCTGCGAGCAAGCGTTCAATCCCCAAATATAGCATATTTTTTTAATATATTTTGTTTACATATCTTAAGATTACGAAGAATATAATTCGAAATGAAACAATCATTCATTTTATGTAAATGATTTGTTTTATTTTGTGAAAATGTTTATATTATTGGTTTGTTGAGTCGTCGCTAAAAGGAAAACTCCGATGTTGGTGAAATGTGTGCAAGGCTAAAGAAAAAGTACCAAAACGCACTCTAGTAATAATAATAGAATACCATAGATAATGCATGTGTAAAAATTACAATGTGTGTAGAAGAGGGATTATTACTTGAATCTAATAGTTTCATTTGAGGTTTTCAAAAAACAACCTTTATACAAAAGAGGAAAAAAAAAAAGGAAGAGTCAAATGAAAACATAAAAGGACGCATCCATGGTCATAGCAGCGAGTTCCCGACCGACGATGTGTCCGTCCAGTCATGTGTTCGAATCCTTATTCCACTAGAGAGCCGTCGTGTAACGGGGGTGGGCCTGATACATATTAAATCTAACGGAGTTCAAAAGTTTTCATATTGACGCGGTGTGGAAGTTTGAATCCGCTTCACGACGGGTTCTTTAATAGAATCATAGCTCAACCTTACGAATCGACGGAAACAACGCCATCCATGAACTCGCAACTCTGACTACTAGACTATCGCGACAGTAGATGTGGAGTTTTTAGTAGGAAGTGTTAATTTATGCATCATTCACTTCGCCTGAAAATGATTTGAAATTTTTTAGAAGTAATAGTTAATAGTGTTCTTCAGGGGAGACATAATTTTTCTTAAAAAAATTAAATCACTTGTTTCAAAAAGAACTTATTTACGTAACTGCTTCTAGTCATTCATTTTTGCCGTTACCGACTAGCGTCTCACGCCAAATCGTAGTTTCGTCACAAGATAAAAATTACGAAATAAAGTAAAAGAGGTGACAAAATAAGATAAGGCTGACAAACGGTCCTCAGCTGATGCAGATGGTAACAAACCTGACAGCTGTTTAGAAAAAAAAATTCGGTTTTAATCCGGTAAAGCACGGTTTTTTTCCACCCCGAAGTCCCATCTCATTCATGGGACAATGGCGTCATTTTTCTTTGTCTCATGTGTTACATTCCACACTTAAAAAAATAATTGGGATTTCATTGTATGAGTTGCATCAAAGTGCCGCCAAAGGAGTAAAGACTTGGCGGAAGAAACATAAGGTGACAAAAAGTAGCTACTGTACTACTTACGTAATTAATGTTCGAAGAACAAATCTCTTTTAGTAAAAGTAATATGTAATGCTGCGTCGAACATAAGTCATAAATGAAAGTCACAAAGTTTACAAGATCCTCATCGAGAGCTCTAATGGTGTCAGATATTTTTGTATGTTACAAACTCACACTTATACTTGGCGAGCGAATTACAATACGTACGAATATTAATAAATGTACTGTTTTGACAACAAATGGTTTGCTAAGACATTGCGGTGTCATCAGTGTGTTCTGTCATCTGTTGAACAATGCAAAACGAAATGTGACACTGATTAACAGTTTGGTTTTGATTGCTGCCACATCGAGTTGTCATCGTCATTTTGTGTAATGTTGTCACCCTCGATGAGCCTGCATTCACCATTATACTCTGGTAACCAAAGAGCAATCAAAACAATGGTTTGCTTTTGGTGAATCTTCTCCGAAGAAGGCGCAGACGGTCGGAAAAGTTATGCCAACGATTTTTTGGAATTTGAAGGGAAACGATCAATGAACAATACTTTACTGTGTAGCCCCAATCCCATTATCACTTCTCCTTCCAATCCCGGGTACTTTTTATAAGCCGCTCTCATAATTCAAAACTTTATGGATATCAGAGCAGTAGACTTATGTAATTTTTGAATCAGTATTCACATAGATTATTATACAGAAACATTAAAATGATTTCGAAAAGGGGTGGGAGAGGGGGAGCTCGAGTGAAAGGAAACTAATTCTCTGTCAATATTTTCATTCGTGACTACTCAGATTTAAAATTATCTTTTCTTATGAATGTATCCTGTGAATTGCAATCGTATTAAGTATATCTAAACGCGTGTATAACAACAGAATTAATGTATTTGGTGTTCTTATTCAAAATCTCAGAAATGCATTCATATTCAAAGTTGGTAAATTAGTAAAATATTACTCGACACTTTCTGAATATTACGCGTATTTAAGTACAGATATATTTAAACGCTTTCATGTCATTCATTTCCTCAGTCATTATTTTTAAGTCAAACAGACACTAAATAAAAGTCTAAACACAATGGAAATTCACACAATATAAATCTCAATAGAAAAAAAAAGAGTCAAATATAAATCCAATATACTTATTTGTAAATATGTTATGAATATTCTCAATATATTATTCTCTCTCTCTCTCCCTCAAGTTTTGCTTTTCCTTAACGTACTTGAATTCTAGTTAAAGCTGAAAATCATAGTTCTCGCTCACAACACACTCGGGCTCGAGTGAATCTAATCACAATGTCTGGTGCTTCGAATGGAGTTTTCAACTCTCACCAATACAGACTCAATCCAAATGGTCCTTAACAACTCTGAGTCTTCTGTCGATGTAAGGTCACACTCCCTATCAAGCGCCAACTACCGACTACTCACTTTTAACTCTAAAATTCACTTTTTCGTAACTTATATATGTATCTATTAAAATCTACTTAACACACCTTTTAAATTTATTCTAATCCACATATATCACGTTTCATTTTATTGGGAAGGAGTACGAAATTCAAAAAGTCTGAGAAAGTAAACCCAAAGATGTTAGTTGGATAAAAAATCGTGAATAGATCAATATTACAATTTGTTTTAGGTATACTTAACTAATGTATTCAATTAAATGCGCTCGAATTAACACAATTGAGACGTCGCAATGATGGGATATGTGGAAACATAAACTCCAGGTTTTTCAACATAATTTATTTGGCAATCACGTTCAATTTATCTGTCATTATGTGGTGAACATTTGTAACGGGGTCAAAAAATATTCTATTAAGAATGATATCACCATGGGACACCTTGTCGTTTCATTATTTATGTTTGTGTTTATATATATATATATATATATATATATATATATATATATATATACATATTAAAGTAAATCTTGAGCTATCTCAATGTTTCTAACAGAACAGCATCAAATGCTAAGAAATGTCAGTGTTTTAATATAATTGGATATAGTGAATCTTATATTATGATGAACTTTTTATAGGGTCCACAGATGGTTCATTATAATAGGCTTTGACAATATTTGCAAGCTGTTATTTATTGAATTAAGGGAAGGACTACACATTGTTCGCATAATTTTGTTCAAAATCTTAATTGTTTTTCGTTCTTAAAAATTCTTTTTAACATGTTATTTCTGTGAATTAATGCAAGTATACATAGACATTATAAAACGGATCTGCGAAAATGGAACTCTATCAGATAAAGAGTCCATGTCCTTCACCTAACTGGCAAAGGAGTTCATGGACTAAATACGATAAAGTTGCTTTAGCTTCCAACTTGATGTTGTCTCTGGTTCAAAATCTGCATTCAGGGTAGCCCTTTGTTTACTTATGCATATATATATATATATATATATATAAAGTCATAAAGAACCTTAGAATATATTATTATTATTGTAAAAAGGGGAGCAAAAAAATTTACACTCAAAATTATCTCAAAATTTTATTTTGATTTCAAAATGGGCTTTAGCAATATTTTTTCTGTTATATGAGTAGCAAAAAAGGAAGGAAAAAAACCCATACAAACACAATGGTCAAAAAAAAATGAAACAGAAAAAAAAAACTTTAGATGAAACTTTTAAAAAAAAATTTCAGATTTTATTTAAAAAAAAAAAGACTTCTTTATCAGACTAAAAACAAAGATGAGATTACTTCACAAAACAGGTAGAAAGGATAGTAATGAAATTAAATACCGAACACTGGATCAAATAAACAAAGAATTCATTCTCTAGAGTTAATGAACACCTCAAAATTTTGTTAATGGAAATATCAATAGCAAGTTTACGAATTTTCAGTCCATTTTGTAACGATTACCCTTCATTACTCCATTCTTGTACCATATTTTAATAAAGTATATTAAGCAATAATGACCGAGGTGCAATTGAAAAAACGTAAAAACAAACCAAAACACTTTATTAATTATCAATACAGAAAAAGCTAATGTCACTCTCTCTCGAATTCCAAACTCAACTCAACGATCCTAATTTATGATTTAAATAGAAAATCTTAGCTTACTAACACATATTCAGGAATTTGACTTCTCAGTAACGTTAACTTCGTAGCTTAATACTTTAACCAGAATTCTATTCAATCCACAAAACTTTTTAAGTTGCTTCAATCCAAATAATAATCTCTATCAACCAAAATATTCTCCTTTATTACCCTTCCTTTTTCTTTCAATCTATTTCATTTGTACATCATTATCTCTAATTCAATTCTCTCCTATTTAAATCTAATTTATCTTATCATGTTTCATTTGGATTGGGAAGGAGTTGTAATTTTATGTAATTCAAATGATCATAAAATTTCCGAGATTAATGAAGAGAGAATCGCGAATAGCTCAATGTTGCGCATTCGCTGTTACTTTATGCATATCTTTCAAAGAGCTTTTATTACTTGATTACATTATTGTTTTTACTTTGTTTCTACAGAAAATTATCGCCAATATTCCTTTTGTAAATGATATTAATTATTGGAGTAGTTTAAAGCGAAGTTGGAAAAAATAAAAAAATAAAAAGTGAAAGTTTGAAACTAAGAAAATCAATTTGCATCTAAGGATATGAATCTAACAAAATCACATGAACACCACTAACAATATAGGGAGAGCTGTTTTAAGAATGAAATATTTTTATTATAATAATTAAAGTTGTAATTTCTCAACACGTCTCTAAATAGATGACTGTAAATTTACTAAAAATAAAATTCCTTTTTAATTACAAGGATCATTCCATAAATTCTTGAAAAATCGAAGAAGCTTGTTTTAATAAGCACCATAACTCACTAGACAGTTGTCTAAGTCTCAGTAACTGGCTCAGACTGGTAACATGACGTCTTTCGCACTTCAAAAGTCCGCCATAACTTTTCGGCTGATGAGATCATCCTCACCTTCTTTGGAACAGATTCACTGGAAGCAATCCATTGCTTTGATTGCTGCTTGGTTTCCGATGTGCAATGATGAAATCTATTCTTCAATGATGGTGTGACAACTCGACACGGCAGAAATCAAATTTTGATTTGGCTACAAATGACTAACAAATCAAAACTAACTTATGAATCAATGAAAAATTTGTTGCGACTCCGTTTAACAGATGGCAGCACCCAATGGCAATAACAATTTACCTTATTGATGTCATTTGTCTTCAAATACAAGTACTTTTTTAACCACCCTCATATTTAAAGAAAGTTTTTTCACTGAAGCAAAGTAGAAGCAAAGCCTACTTAATACAACACGTTTTAATGTTCGAATTCAATTAAATGCACAAAAAATGAATATCATATACAAATTTTATATATAAAAATATTTTGGTGTCTCTCTAGAACCTAAAAGATTATCATTAATTTTTAAAATTTATTTATTTATTATACTAACCGTGTGATGGTTTAAATAAATTATATGATTTTTTTTAAAAGAAACACACGAAAATCTAAATAATATCCTAAATATACATTTAAAAACTGTAGAAGCAATAATAAAATACCAATAAACGTATTTAAGATAATTAAATAGAGCGATAAAATGTTTAAAAGATGAGGAAAGTAAGTGTTCTTTTTTATTACTACAAGGTAGAAAAATATGACATTTGATAAATATAATCACGAAATACGTGACAAAGTTAAATCATTCAAGATTTGAACTGGGAATTTTTCAGATACTTAAATGAAACAGGAAAACGGTACTCAATAATTTATGGAACAGATTAAAAGGAAGAAAAGAATAAAGATTTTTAAATAACAGAATTAATTTTCAAATTTAACAAGTCGAAAAAATTTTTTAAAGGAAAATATTACAGGACAAATTTAATAATGTATAATTTTAGCATTTTTTTTCCATAAAACTTTCGTGTACTGTTAAAAATAATTGTTATTCTTTTTTCTCCCAGCGTTATTCACATCGAAATATTATGAAACTAATGTCTTTTTCTGCTAGATGAAAATGAATAGTCACGTTTATTTAGCTTATACATGTAGAGATTTATTTTATTTTTTTCATTTTACACAGCAATAATAATTACACTTCTCTTCAGATATATTTAATTACAGAATTTATCGCTTGGTTTCATTTTAATACCTTAACAGAATATCATTATCTATTTTAATATTTATCGTTTCCTTTAATTTTAATATTTAATTGAATTTTTATCGCAAAATTATTTGCTTTCCGAATTTTTGTTGTCATTTGGCATCATTTTCGTACTAAAAATGTTGATATGTTTCGATTGTTACAACATGGCGATGGGATGAATTATAAACAGCTTTGATTGTATATTAACATCGCATTGAGAAGCAAGACGAGAGATACTGACAAGCCAACGCGTAATTTTGAATCTCTGTCAAGTGACGAGGTTGGCACTTGAACTGGTACCTCCCCCTCCCCAACTTCCACACTACCCCTCCGGAAAGACTTGGAACCTTGACAGATTTAACGTGCATCAACCCTGCTACACGACAGATCTTTAGTGCCATCAGGGCTCGAGCCTACGACTTGACGAAAATGATGCAAACCACGAGTTCAAGACCATGATCACTAGTCTACTGCGACCACCTAAATAACTAAGATAGATCCTTGGAAATAGTCAATTTATTTTTGAAATTTTAAGTTAATAATCTTTCAAGATACAGTTATTTTAACAAGCAATTGTACTACAATATTTATAAAGCTAATCGAAAGCTTTTTAGAATTCAATAATTTTCGATTTCATTGGCATAAACAGTATTTGTAGCGAAAAGAGGTGACGGTGAACCAGTAAATTATATATACGAGAGAGATAAGAATAAAATTACACTACATACACGCAGAAATCAAAATTATATCTATCATGACGAATAAAAAATTTCATTTAAATGCAAATATGTATTCATTTCAATCATGTGGAAATTAAACTAGATAGAAGGATTCAACTAATTTAAATAGAGCTGGTTTTATAACAGATTTAAAGACATTTACAATGACTTAGATCGTTGTTTACAAAATAATTACAAATAAAATTGGAATTTTTATAACTATACAACTTCATTCATTTAATTTTTAATTATTTATTTTCACAAATTTCAAAAATTTTGAAAGAATTATTTTTTAAAAAAATTAACTTTTGCAGTCATAGATGTAACATATATTGTAAAATTATATATTTCTTCAACGAACAGTAAAATAATCAATATTTAAGAAATAAAAGAAGAAATGTTACTAAAATTTAAGTTTTGATCTTACCTAAAATAAATAGTAAAATTTGTACGACTTTTTAACATTATAATTACTAAAATTTAACCGAAAACGGACATTTTTCATAACGAATAAAAAAAAATTTTTATTATGACAGATTTCGACCTGTTAATAACAAGAGGGGGAAAAGAGAATTTCAACATCATTATTAATTTTCTAATTCTTCCTCGTATACTTACAATGTACCTAACCCAATAGAAAAATGGTTGAATGATGTCTCCTTTGTTGAGCTAATGACTACTTAACCGAAGAGAAAGTTTCATACACCCAAATCATAAAAGATAGAATTTGGGTAAATGAAACATGGTATTTGTTTTCGAATGAGAGTTGTTATTAAATTTTGTAACTGGGACCGATTGGGTAACCGAAGAAATGTTTGAGGAAATTTTCGCCAAAATCAAACAATGCCTCACTGATTCAATTTCTTTCATTTCGAAGGATTTATTCATTGTTAGAAAATAATGAAGATGATACGTCTAAGGTGAGTGTTTCAACCACCTTTCATAAATTCAACGTCGAGAAATGACGCTTCGTTACAGAAATTTCTTGAAAGCGAAGGCATGTCTGAGATGGGAAATAATGTCATTTTTTTTTTTCCAAAAATAAAAAATGACGTAATAGTCTTTCCCGTCAAATATTGCATCAATAACAAACAAAAGCGCTTTTGAGTTAATACAATGCATGAATGAAAAAAGCTTGTTTGAGTATTCATCGTGGCGGTCACTAGTTGCAATTAAATGATTTATTTGCTCCCTATGTTTCGACAGTAGAAGCAAATAAATTATTAACTAAACGATTAATCTCCCTTTCTCTATTTTAAGTTATTTATTCGTGATCTGAATCTTAATCATTCATTTTTAAATGTATGCGAATATTGTGGCCTTTTTTATGTTTAAAATTATTTGTTCTTCATACATATAACGCAAACAATTATTGTTACTTCCTGTTGTTCATCATTTGTTACATCAATGTTCATCATTTGTTATATCAATGTTCATCATTTGTTATATCAATGTTCATCACTTGTTGCTTTCTTATGTTCATCACTTCTTTCTTTTTTATGTTCATTATTTGTTGCTTTCTGATGTTCATTAAGTTTTTGCAACCCTCGGAGGCAACTTATTTTAAATTTATATTCATAGATTCCATATTTTTCATTATTGGCTTTCTAATGTTCTTTTTGGCCATAACTATACGTTCCTATAACCATCAGTGGCCGCATATTTCAAATTTATACTCGATAGATTGCAAATTTTTCTTGTTTGTCCCTTTTGTTGAATTATTAAACCGAAAAACTTATCGAATTTTATATAGCTTACAGTTTACTTTGTAATATATATCGTTTTATTTGTGTATTAAGGAGATCGTATTAAA
Organism: Nephila pilipes; assembly: GCA_019974015.1. Taxonomy (NCBI): domain Eukaryota; kingdom Metazoa; phylum Arthropoda; class Arachnida; order Araneae; family Nephilidae; genus Nephila; species Nephila pilipes. The sequence goes on along the minus strand of BMAW01006936.1, from coordinate 413,098 downwards.
TTATCGTCGGAAAAGAACAACTCACACAAAATTTTAAAATTTCCTTTAAAAAATTTGGCTTCGTAAAATTACGAAACAATCGAGCATTTGTTCCAGTAATAGTTTCGTGCCAAATATCATTAACTAGTACAAGGTGCGAGACGAATGGCTTAGTTCCAAGACCTAGATTCGAGCTGTAATTTGAGATGTGAAAAGAAATCTCTCTCAATATTATTTAAGAGTTAATCCTAAGTAACTAAACTTAAATCATGATCTCTGTAACAAGTCATTCGACTCACAATACGAATTAAAAACGAGTATATTTTTACATTTTTCTCTTATTTATTTCGGACAAATTAGCGTAATTTAAGAAGTGTTAGAATATTTCAATTAAAAAACAGAAAAGTGGTAAAAATTAGCGTTTTCAAACTTGGCAGACGTTAAAAATGTGCTCTCCACAAATAACCTCGTTACAGTAGTTGCAATTTGTCGTTCTGTGTCTTTTATTTGAAAAGAAAGTACTAGTTCCGCGTTTGTTTGCTGCACTTTGTGTCGTGCCTTCTGTGGGTTTTTCAATATTCACAAATCTTCAATGTTTATTTTGATGGAACGGGGCAAGAGCCTCTGAACATTATCGCTAAACAATCAACTGTTAGACAATGATTATAGTAAATCTTGAAAAGCAAAAAGAGCACAGTTATGCTTATCACCTTCGGATAGTTAATTTTGCTATAGTCTGTCCTGTCTCTTTACAATAGGCGCTTCACGGTCACAGATTTTCCTCCCACTGCCGTCTGTAAATATGGCATCAACAGTTGAGAATGGACATCACTTCCCCTCCCCCCCCCCCACACACTTCATTTTATTTTCGAAAACAGACCTCTAACGAAAACGAAATTTCAAGTTTCCCGATTACCGTCTATGTTTGTTTTTTTAAATCTGCACCATTAAAATATTTGTTTAAAATCTGTATAACATTTTATAAAATATTGTTAACATGTAATTAAAAACATTTAATTTTAATACGCCTTTATATAACGGAACTAAACAGCTCATTGGAACTTTTTAAATTAAATAAATTTGTATACGCATTGGTATTACATTAATATTTTATAAGGATACGATTTAATAATTATTATATTTTCATTTTAAAAAAATCATCATTTTGAAAAAAAGAAACACGTTTTTTTTTTTATAAATATTTAAAATAGACTTTACATTTAATATAAATCACGTCCAAACGCAAAGGAATTCAGACCTCAACTGAAATGTTGAAAATATAGTCACTACCTTGGTAACAAATGGAGGAGAAACAAAAATGAGTGACCTTGACACGCCTATTCTAAAGTAATAGACTATAGTTATGAAGGTATTGCAAGTGAGGTAGAGTGAGAGCATCGGGATTCGAATGCTCAAAACTGGCAAGAGTCAGTAGTCTATTAGATTCATGTTTAATTAATTAGGATAAAACCCCATAAGTCAAGCAACACAAATGTTCAAATTACAAGGGAATGTATTATAATGTTAATAAAATTTGAATTCATACTGAATTCCTTTAATCTTTTTTTTAAAGTCAAGTAAATAAAAACCTCCATGGTAATAATATGATTTAGATAAAACACAATAAGAGTGGTAAAATTATTGTAATAATTTTCGCTTACTGGAACAAATCTGTGGATTTTATTTTGGGGAAATCTTATCTTATCTTATTTATCTTAGGATAAATCTTAGAAACAGCTTTGAAATCAAAACCTTTTCCATTCAAAAGAATTTAAAATAACGTATGCGTGAAAATTAACGGTAAATAAATGCAATATACTATCGAATATAATTAAACATTTAAAATTATTTTTTTAAAAAAGGAATAAGTATATTAGAATGAGATAAACAACTCTCTTTTTTTTTCAAAATTATAAAAATTTATCTCTAAAATTATAAAATATTTCCAATGGCATTATATTTGAATTTAAGATAATATCGCTACACTTTTTCTGGTTAAAAAATTTCTAAATAAAAAATTAGCAGAAGTTTTTTTAAAAAAAAAAATTTTCGAAAGAAAAAAAGAAATGTATTCAGATATTTTTTTAAATCTCGAATTTACAACAAATCTAAAAATTTTCGAAATCTTTAATAAACAAAACAAGTTTTGTAAAAATTAAAATAAAATAGTCCGAAGTATTCATAAACACGTACAAAAAACATTGACAGCGTCTATATAAATCACTTTTGGGAAGAATAAAAACTAAATGCTCCTAAATATTATTTTCTCACACTTGCCTCTAATTCATAATACATTTGCACTATGTTTTGCTTCAGTATGCGTCCACTATAGCCGAGATGTTATGGTCAGCGTTGTTTCCGTCGAGACGGATTAAACAATACGAATGCGGATCCATTGAGTAGCGGAGCAGATGTACATTAAAAATGTCGACGCTCAATTTGACTGACTGATTTCTTTTTATAATCGTCGAATTTAAAAACAATAACAGGGCTATTGATTACAGAATCCTACATTTTTAACTTCGGTCAGGTGACAAGAACGACACCTAGATGGCATCCTACTCTCCTAACTTCCACAGCATTCCAACGTGAGAACAGCTTTAACAGATATAGGTGAATCAGTCCCGTAAAACGATGGGTCTGTAGTAATATCAGGGCTCAAACCCATGACTCGACTGAAACAATTCCGGCAATGAGCTCATGACCAAGACCATTAGACTACTACGGCTCTGTTCTAGGCTCAAAGTCCTCGCGTTAGGGAAATCGGGTACCAGGTCAGGTGTTGTCCTCGTCATTTGACGGAGACACCGTCAAATGACGAGGACAAGCGCCATTAGTAATTGTATTGCTTTTGTAAGTGCAATTCCCCCTCACCCCTACTTTGGGGTGTAAATGATGTACTTAAAGAATTAACAAAATAATATGTTTACCGTATATTTAACTTTTGTCTTCTTATTTTTTTAAAAAACAATTTTTTTAAGCATTTTAATACTAAGTCGCCCAACTTTATTTTTCTATCTTATACTATAAGTTTTAAATACAAAGAGATTCATATAATAGTTCTACATTTCACTCATACTGGTTCCTCTAAAACCGAGGCGTGGAGTAGTAAGACCTATATATTCGTCAGGAGAAATCATAATTTATGGCTCTTTTCTTTCTCTCCCGTTGCGTTGCGGTGTCGATTAAAAACCGATAACTTCCCAGATTGTCAACAAAGTGGTTGCTCCAAATGATTCTAAATGCCCTGCATCATTAATTCGATTGCAAAACAGGTAACAGCGCGAAGGAAAAAAATCGCTCAATTTTTCATTCCAAACCGCCGAATTATTAATGGACCCGTCGAGTCATAAGACAATGGATTAACAACTTCTCTTGGGGAAACAGGTACGGCACGATTTTTCCTCACTTCCTACTCCGAGAAAAGGTGTAAGTTGGTATCAAATTGGGATAGTTAATTCCTTCATTATTTTTTTCTTCTAAACGGTCTATAGGGAAGGATTACTTCCGTGGTGTGGAAACCTGTGACCTTTTGACTGAATTTAAAATATTTATGAAGAAATCATTTCTCTTTTTTTTTTTTTTGTAATACATACTTAATCTGTTTTAACTCATAAATAAAACATTGATATACTTCAATTGATGTTCCTGCACTTGCTAGCAGCGGAGGAATGCTTCTGTGAAATCATTGCGCAGCGCAGCGACTCTCAACCTCTTTCAGTTTTTGCACCCTCAGCTGGCTTGGTTCCTTTCCCCATACTCCCAAGCAAGAATCTTCCAGGCACCTCCCACACAATCTGTTTCACCCATCACAGGTTCCGAAAACTTCTCCAAAAAAAGGGTGCTATGGTGAATTAAATTGAATGATACTGTCTCAAATCGAAAGCTTCGTTTAATTTGCTTTTATATTTATTTTTCACGTACGTCTACAAAAAAAATGCCTGTTCAATATGGCAACAAACACATTACGGTGTTTTTAAAAAAGTTCACTTTTATGATGAGGAGATCAAAATAAAATTTGACAATCTTAATAAAAATTCTCTACCAACTTTTTACAATTCTTTTTGTATTTTGAAATTTTTTAGTATTATTATTATTATTTTGCTGTATAACCACGCATCCCTTGGAGTACTCTCACAACGAGTTGAGAACCGGTGACGGAAACTTTTCAGAACTTTGACCGAAATTTTTGCTGACAGATATCGTACATTGTATGAAGCAGTGATGAAGTTAGAATTATTGTGCATGGATTGAATCAAGTGATAAGTTGCCCAATCTTTCTTCACCTATCGCCGCCTTCACTGAAAAAAAATTATTCACCAATTCCTTTAAGAAAAAACGAGCTCCCATTCTTGAAGTTAATAAAGTAAATCCTATTCTTGAAACCCATGATTTTCCCTCTATTTTGAAGTCATGCCACACTCTTTCAAATATAGATTGGGTAGCATACCTCTGGTATAGTTGTGACCTAATCCTATTACTCGTCTCGTCTGCATCTTAATTGTAGCTCTAATCAAAAATTTATATTTAAACTTTTATTCAAATAACCATAAAGTAATTAAAGTAGACAATTATGTTTCAAAATAGTTTATTAATTCTCCAGGGGAAATGCTTTTAACTCCAACATTTGTTCCTAGCCCCTTGGCAAACAAAACTTCTATAATATAACTTGATAACTAACAACTTCTGTAATATATCAAAGAATATGCTTACCGGAATAAGATGCGAGTAATTCTTCCAAATAGCAATTCGACCAGACAGCGTTGGGTCCTAGTTTCAACGATTGACGTAACTTCCACGCCTGTAACAAGAGCCCTCTTCCTGTTACTATCACCTCATCGATTTGAATTTAATTCTCTGTCGCTTTTATACGATTTGATTAATCCATTCACTCCACTTTTAAAGGTTACCTAATTTGCATAGCCACGTTTCGTTTGGTTGGGAAGAAGTAGGAAACTTATGGCTGTCTTTGATTATGTCTAAGATCGAAATCAAAAACAGAAACACAATTCCAGGCAGAAAACTGCTTTAATTTTGATGGTAATTTTAAACGTCGGAATACTTACATCCGTGTTTATGACGCAGTGCTCTTAGAGTTAATGAACATTACAAAAACGCAACAAATTCTCTCGAACATTCCGATTCAAAACCGATTTAGCGTTACAGAAAAAAGGCAAAACATGGAAACATTTTACATCAGGAGGGGAAAAAAAAGGATTTATTCAGACAGAAATGCGTAATATTACAAAATAGTCTTCTCTTTTAAAGATATCGGTCATAATATAAAATTAATCTTCGACCCTTTTTTTTAACGGAAAAAGTGTTCCAATTTCATACCCTGTTTTTTCATATTATGCGAAGACGGCCTTGTATATAAAATAAAAAAAAAAAAACTTCAGATGTTAGTTAAGAGAAGCTTCGCAAATAGCTCATGTTACATAGTATAAAATATATTAAATAATTCGATATAAAAACCAACGTTTTTAAAAACAACATTTTTATATGGTGGCAAAGTTTATTAGAGAAAATTATTGAAATATTAGTTAAAACTGTTAGTTATTTTTAATTTTAAAATTCACTTAAAAAGAAACATTTGTGAGCGTATTAAAAAATTCATAATATAAAATCAAAACATGCATTTGAAAGTTTGTAAGTCATTCTACTAAAAAAAGAATGGGAAGCAGAATTCAGAAAAAATTATTGTGATAAGACATGGCGCCTAATATTGGAAACTTTCTTTCTTGCGAATGATTACTGACTAAAAGTCAGCAACCCTTACTATCTCGGAGATTGTAAAGGGGAGATAGTATCTCCCCTTTGCGAGTACAAAAGGTTTACGATAACCTCATGCGGTGTGGGGAGTGCCCGGTGCTCCCAGAGGGGGAAAGAAATTTTTCCCTCAATCCTAAAAGCGCCTAGAGGAAAGAATATTTTGACTTATTAAAATTATTGAAATATTAGTTAAAACTTGTCGCAAACGTCTAAATATTGCATTGTTAGGCGAGTACGAACGATTCCCGAAATTTCAAAGCTCTAGCTTGATGGGAAGTTGGTTAAATTAACGATC
>BMAW01006936.1:396544-407042 GCA_019974015.1 Nephila pilipes | reverse complement strand
GGAAGTTGGTTAAATTAACGATCGAAAATTTGATGACACACACACACTCACACACACACACACCAAGTGAAATTCAGAAAAACGTTGTAAAAACGTTGTAAAAAACAAGGATCAAGGACTATTCAAATGATCATTTACAATCCAAAAAGGTTTAGGGAACAAAGAGATAATATACCGGTACCTATTTTTCAGAGGGATTGATCTTGCTTAACGAACATTTAAGAGTTATTTGTTGAAAAATGCATTCTCTTAACCCATGGTTTGATATACTCGTAGCTGACTTTTTGGATATGATAAAAAAAAAATGTGTTGGCCAGTTTTCGCGATTATTGTGTGACCGCGGTAAAAAAAAAAAAAAAAAAAAATATACGAACTTCCATTCTTGAAATCAATAATATAACTTTCAATATAATAATTAATAGAAAGATCTTTAAATTGTTCTCAACATTTAACGGGTCAATGTGCCTACTTACATCAGGATTTTTTCAAATTCCCACCGCTAGGATAATTTAATCGTATCTCTCTATGACGATATCCAATGATTGATTTATCTTCATTGGTATTAGAAGCAGCACGAAGGATGTTGACAAGGGACCTCGTAATTTTCAATCGCACTCGCGTGTAGAGGACAACGCTTGTGAGCTGGCGTCCCAATCTCATAACTTCAGCACCACGTCAACGTGAGAACTTTGGGGCCCGACAGTTTTAAAATGCATCAAACACTCAACACAAAGGATCTTTTAGAGGAACTTTTCACGTGTGTGTTGAAATTTACATCTTTAAAGTAAAAGTAAATTTAGCGGAATTTACTTCTCGCAGTCGGTATTCAGTGACTTTGAAGATTTTGAGTTCATTCCGCGTGCATTAAAATCGAACCTTGTTATTATGAATGGTTTAATCGGATAAAACTAAGAAAATGTTTATATTGGGTTAAATATTTAAAACAAAATGTTACTTTAAATATTAACACAAAATAAATGTTAAGCAAATAGACATCCATTTGAATGGAAATGTAGATATTTAAGGTTATTTTCGCCTCATGATGAAGAACAAGACAAACACAGTTGATTACCTATATATATATATATTATTTTTATTGCTCTAGCACCTTTAATTAAATTACTGAAAAAATTCACTAGTCCGCATATTTATGAGACGCTCTTTATGTTCCTGCGACAACTAGTGAGAATATTAATGCGGAAACAGTTCGAAAAATCCTTCGATAAAGAATTTCATGGCTGAGTTTCGTGATGAACACTATTTATATCCAGAGAAAATCAAAGGAAAAAGTTAAAATTTGCTAATGAATATATCCATAATAATTTTGATTATTGGAAAATAGTCCTTTTTTTTTAATGATGAGAATAAATGCTTTCTAGAGTGATGGACGTGATAAAGTTTAGCGGTACAGAAACGAAGAACTGAAACTTATAAATGTGCCTTACATGCAATAACATACAGTGAAGTATGATGGGAAAAGAGACATGGTTTGGGAGTCAATTAACCACTTCAAATGTTTGTAGATATTACAAAATAACGAGACAATTTACAGCTTGGAAGATTGTGGTAGTAAATATGATAACGATCCAAAACCTGCAGCAAAGTTTGTGATACAATGATATCTTTCTTTACAAATTACCTGCTCAACTCAGTACTTCTCCTCATTTGCCAGATTTAAACCCTAGTGAACACGAATGAGAAGAATTTGACAAAAAGATCAGAAAATACAGTATCCGAGGTGAAGATTCCTTTGAGAAATGCCTTGTTAAGATACCGTACAAATCTTGAAGCCTCAATGCCTAGGAGATTGCGAACTGTCATTGATTCGTAAAGCCAAGTTATATCACATTAAATTATTCTCAATCGCATAAATTACGCTAATTTTTTATTTTCTTTGATGTATATGTACACTTTTGTGTTACATGATTTCCAATAAATGAATTATTTTTCGTTCACCAGTTTGAAATTTGTTTACATAAATGTATTTGAACGCAATTTGTTTTTCAATATAAAAATGTTTTATTTTTTAAAAAATGCCATTTTTTACGATATGTTAACTTTTGTGACTTACTTTGCATCTATAATTAACCATTATCATATAATTTAACTTTCAAAATGGCGTGATAAATCATTGATGTGGATCTTAGACATCTAAAAAGAATATTTGAAAGTATTTATCGCGCATTTCAACATTTTATTGCTTGCTGTTTTCAGCGAAAGAATTCAGAAAAGAAAATACTCCTTCAAGGTCTGATTTAGTTTAAATACAAGGGATGGTTTTAGTATATTCAGTAATTAATCATTGGGTGCGATTGCGCATTAAAAGGATATTCTTAACACGCTGTCCTTTAAACTGACTTTAATTGAGATATTAGTTTTCAAAACGCAAAATTTGCTATAGTCATTTTGATGGATAGGGTTCGGGTAAAAAAACTCTCGAAAATTTAGTGAATTATAATGATATGTTCCGTTAGTAATTTTTATTCATTGGAAATTTCCTGATGAAAAGTGTGATCAAACTGCATAATATTCAGTTAAAATTGAGCAATCTCCCGTAAACGAAAGCAATTTAAAACATATATTTTATTTTTTTTTTTTCAATTATATTGCTTTTAACTTTTCATGAACTTACACATGTTCTCAAAAAAGGGGCGGAAAGCGCGTGATGGAATGCATTTTAATACGTCAAATTATAATTAAACCCTCATTCAACTTCAAAATAAATTCGATTGGAAACCTATTTTTCAATTGGGATATCAGAAAAAACACCACTAAAGTTTCATTTTGTAAAATAAATAGACTAATTGATGTATGTGTGAACAAGCTTCCTCTAAAGTATTTTTCAAAAATTATATAAATAATACGAGTAGATAATTATACGTATAATGTAATATAAAATTAGAATTTTAGAATATAAATTTTTTTTTTTAAAGATCTTCATCAAAAGAGTTTAATTACCCAATTTGTATGTGGAAGCCTAACATTGTCAAAAAAAAAAATTAATAACATATTCGTTTTGGTGAAAAATTAAAAAAAATGTCAACCTACAATTTTTAGAAAAAACAGGAAAATAATATATTTAATATAATAATTCTAGAATTACTGTCCAAACTATCCCCATCAACAAAATTATTACTAAAAATGGTTATAAAACCAAAAAAATATCTGAAAGTTAAATGCTAAAAATTAAATTAAAAAAGGAAACAGTCAATTTATAGCTCAATTAAATATTTAAGAAACAAAAGCTAAAGCAAATAAAACGAAAAGAGTTATTAAAAACTTGAAAGATGAAACAAAAAGATTAAAATTTTTCAAGTACAGTTCAACATGTGTACGAAAACTACAAACATGGTGCATTAAGAAATGTACATGAATTGGGAATTTCGCATTTCAGAAATAAAGGAAATTTTAAATAAAGATTAACTCACTAGTAATAAACACATTATTGGTGTATTTAAAGTCATACAAAGACTTAAAAAAGCATAAATGTGAGTCAAAATGCCCTTGTAGTCCACAACACCATATTACCTTTCCACGTGAAATTCAACAATTTTTAACCGTCGCCAAAATGCTAACACAAAACTCAAGAATGAACCAGTTAATTGTCAAATTCCCGCAAAACTTACGCGGAATATTAAAATAAAACATTACTATTAAATAACAAAAACCAAAAAGTTGTATTCAACCAATAAGATTTATTTATACATAAATTAAAACTTCAGAAAAGTCTTTACATCAATTTCTCTAAAAGAATTATTTATTGCTTATTAACATCGCGTGAGTGAGTGAAAGTTGAGGTTTATGGCTCAAGAACCAAATCAGATTGGTTGACAAGAAAAAGTATTGAAAATAGAGAAGAATCACTACGGTATATCGTGGGGGTGCATCACCCATATTTATCAGAAACAGAAAAGATAATTATTGCGCCGCGATGACCGTGATTCTTGTTCTTACTTAAATAAGGTGACCTCCTATGGGTTTGTTTACGTCGTACTCAGAAGCAACACGATTGCTATACTAGTGACATATCTCGGAATTTCGAAGGAATGTCAAAAGACGAAGACAACACCTGTGAGCTGGTACCTCATTTTACAAACTTCCAAACCACGCCAATGGCAGAACTTGGTGTCTAAGCAAATTTAACGTTCATTAGCTCAGCTACATGGATGGGCTTTTATGGCGACAAGATTCGAACATATAATTTGACGAAACGCTGCCGGCAGCGTGCTCGTAACCGAGACCACTAGGGTAAAACGTAGCCTTATTTCGGTTGAGAGATGAAGCATAGAAAACTGTATAATAAATGCCGAACATACAAGCAGAAACAAAAATACGAATGACTTGAAGTATTCTTATTTCAGAGTTAACTTTAAAATTTGGATAAATTCAAAATAGAAAATCCCATAAATACATATCATGAAGGGAAAGACAAATTATTGAGAGTAATACACAATTTTTTTATACGCCCTATTTGTTTTTACACAATAGCTGATATGCAAATAAAAAAGTGAACGTTCCTTATCATGAGAAAAAACAATTTTTTAAGGTAGCTGAGAAAATAACAAACATTGAAATTTGCTACTTCGTGCGAAATAGCGAATGTGTCTAAAATCAAGCATTTCCACAATAATAAATAATACCCATAATCATTTTTCCAACTCTACCCGTTTTCTGTTAATAATTTTTAAAAACAGTTTATTGTGACAAAGCAATAGCTTTCAAGCAGTGGTAAATGTGCCCCAAGGTGTACATGAGAGATCGTTTATGGTTGTTAACGCGAAAACAAAATGTTTATGGGGATCGTACAACTGAAAAAGAACAAAGTAATTTTAAAATATTAAAAAGAATGTTAAAAAGTAGGCAGCAGTTTTCATTAAGGTAATCACAAGTCACAAATGTAACATTATAGATTCCTGAAAAGGATAAATTGCTTTTTGTTGGAATTCGCATTAGATATCAATCCGAAGAATTTCTTCATTATTGGATATGTGAACACAGAAAGTTTTTGTCTCGTTACAGTGACGAATACAGAGAATTTTCTAAAATCGACAAAATATGTTTATTGCCATTTGTTTGCACGTAGCTTCTTGAACAAACTTTTTTTTGTATTATTTCGTATTACTTAAAAAAATAAATATTTAAGCAAATTAAAATGCAACTCCAGATTTTAGATTATATTTATCCTTTTGGAGCCTAATTTTTGAAAATTATCAGTGATTCAATTTTGCAGTCCCTAATAGTCGGATGTTACTCATTTTTCTCTTTTCCAATCTTTGTGCGAATTTGTTTTTTCTTCCTTCAAAAATAAAAAAAAAATGAAAGCTGTATTATGGAAAAATAAATTATTTAAGTCAACAAAAACTCTTTTTGTAGAAGTTTTCGGAATCTGTAATGGATGAAACATATTATGAAGGAGCTGGAGGAATCTTGGTTGGGGACACAAACCAGCTGGGGGTATGAAAAAGGTTAGGAACCGTTATGATAAAGTATTATTGGATGCCAACAACTGTCATGTATTTAACAGAACTTACTATTGTTTGTATTCAGAGAAAATAAATAATAAATATTTCATACCCAAATAATTTATTACATGAAATATTACTCGTTCTCTAATGTGTACTTTTCTTGCATTCAAAAGTTTTTATCGAACCAACTAAATTTACGTGACGTCTTACGATTCTTGCACGCTGACCACCGAACATGTGAGCCGGCAATTATGAATAAACAAACCAGTCAAGGAAGGGAAATCAAAAGCAAAGAATTGGATTCATCCTTTCTACAACAGCTATTTAAAGAGTAGTTTCTATCTCCACCTCATCATCACTCATGTCGGACATGTTTCAACCACCTTACTTATACAATCTTAACTAACAGCACGGACAGACAATAGCAGTCGAATTAGCCACTCCCCTCTAACGAATAGAAAGCAGCTACTCAACACTGGACTTCCAATCCCTCTCACACCAAAACTGCATCTTAGCAGCCTTTGTCACTCACTTCAGCAACAACCAATAGCAAACCAACCTATCCGAACGTTTTATACAGCAAGTTCTAAATCCATCTTTATCAAGCTACATCACTGCTTTTCAAGATTTGGGCTAGATAAGCGATTCACACGCTCTAGGCACCCGTAGATTAGCCACGTCAAAGTCCACCTCATCATTAGCTGTTATTTCTGAATTAAGTATTTTAAGTGGTTTTATTTAATGTTCCAAAATCAATCGTCCTAGTTTTTTGAAATACCCAGTTGCTGATCTCCTGTCTTCTGAAATATCTGGAATTAGGTGTCTACCAATTGGTCACAGCTATACATTTGTTTTTATTTAACGATAGTTTCGCACATAGTTTTATGATGTTAATAGTTTTATGATATATATATATTCCTTCTCCACATTTGTTTTTTATGCAGTGAAATTTCCCAATTATATTTCATTTATGAATTTTAAAAAAATGTATGAAGTAGATATTCTGCACAGTAAACTGAAATTTGAAATTCTCGTTCAAGTTATTCTCGTCTGACCTAGACATCGAATATTGTTACTTGACATGAATTAATGTTAAATGACATTTAAGCTATTGGCGGCACACCTCGTCATTTCAAAACTTAGTGAAGTGATAGAAGTCCCTCAAATAGCATGATGACGTAGAAAGAAGGGTTAACTATCAACTCAGATGTTTACATCGTCACTTGACCGCGGTTCAAAATGACGAGATCAATGGCCATTGATTGATTGTTAATGTCGCACTTAGTAGCACTTACGCACTAGAGACCTTACCTCGTAATTTTGAGCCTCGTTCATGTGACAAGGACGACACCTGAGTTGTCACCCTCTTCTCCTAGCTTGTACAATATCCCAACGAGAATTATTTGCCCCCACAAATATAACATGCAGCAGCCCCGCTACACAATGGATCTTGAGTAGGCACTAGTGACTCGACTGAAATATCACTGGCCCTCATCTCGCGACCAAAAACCCTCGCCAACCACGGTGCCTCTGTAGTTAGGAATTTTTGTAAATATTTGTATGAATAAAAATATATCTATTTAGTTCTTACTATTTATTAATGTCCTTTTTTATAGTGAAGTTAGCCATAAAAACACCACTCACAGTATAAAACTAGAGAGAAAAATATTGACCATAAAATCAATTCAATATACAGTAGAACCTCTCCTAATTCGCCTAGAGAGCAAACAAAAATTGTAAAAAAAGGACTAATTTATTAATGAGAGATGTTTTGCATAACGAGTGACGAGGAGAGGGGAAGTTCGGATTGAGTGCTTGCTGCATCAGTTAGTGTTTAGCACTCATTCTGCTAACACTTAGTGTGGTGGCTTGTGATCACACATCATTTTTTTTTCGAGCTTGTGTTCAGTTCCTGCGGAGGTTACGCCTTTGGCCAAGAATATGGGACTGAAGGTGCATAATATCTGGGCTTGTGGAAGATCACGGTCAAGAGTCGCCCGCCGAAGAGCTTATAGAGATGCATTGTGTTTTACAACAAGAAATTGTAAAGAAGAATTTGTCCAAGATGGAGGCAACAGAGTATAGCAACAATCTTCTGGCGCAATAAGAAATGTTGAAACTGTTGCACTGTATATTCGGAAGCATTACCCTAATAAGGTAGTGGCTATGCAGAAGTAAGTAGTGGCAAATATATAAAATGGTAATGCTGTGTCGCATTTTCACACTAAATTTTGCAGCATCGGCAAGAAACAAATGCCTCTAGACAGCAATCTATTCAGAAAGAATTAGGTGCGTATTATAAACAATCAACAAATTATTTTTATTTTTCAAACTGAATTCACATCCCAGGTTGGTTCACTTTGCGGTAAAAGAAATGTAAAGTTAACTCTCACTTCTTAACAATATATATGCAATTTTCTTTGAATAAATGTTATATATTCGAATTTTGGATATTTTTTCGACGTTGAACACATATAATTGTGTCGAAAATATACCCAAAATTCAATTTATGTTCAGGTAAAAAATACCCAAAATTCTGGTAATTAATGTGGGTAAAATAGTTTTCTTAAGGAGTGCTCTGCATAACCAGTGAAATTCTAGAATGAATTATGCTCGTTAAGTGAAGTTTCACTGTACCTTGTCTCAAAAAAGAAACAAAACCAATCGCTGTCAAAATAAGTGAAAATCATGTTCTGAAGGGTCATTCAATAAACCTTTTGTTATCACGTTTCATCAAAGCAGAACAAACTCTCGAAATCAATTTGCAGTGGCTCTTATATAATAATCACATTCCCTTTCCTCGCCCAAATACTTTTTTTCAGCAAAGGTATCATGATGTTTGGTAACGAATGTAATACGTTGCGACAGCGACTGTTGGAAGCGTGGTGCGAGGTAGGAAAAAAACAGCGAGAGCGCGTAAAAAGAAAAACACTTGGAAGACCTCAAACTGTCAAACCGCCATTTTCTCTCAGAATTACCGTGGCGAGATTCTGTTATCCCGATTTCTTTGTTGTTCAACCCGACGAAGAAAAAAAAGTGAGAAATTAAATTAATTCTGATGCTTGAAACGGTTACCGCAATACTTGGCTGCTGTGAATGAAAACAGCAGGGTCGCTTCCTGCTACAAACCCTTTTTTTTTCAAGCAAAAAAAAAATGCTCTAATTCTACTAAATTATGCTGCATTACAGATACATATTTACTTTACTACACGAAGAATTATCGAAAAGTTGTAATTATTATTAAGAAATAACCGATATAATCTAGATTTGAATTTGATTTGATTGTCAGTTAACGTCGCACTGAGAAGCAACACGAGGTGCTATCGGCGACGGATCTTTTGATTTTGAAACTCGGTCAAGAGTGACGAGGAGGATACCTGAGCTGGAACCTCCCTCTCCATACTTACACGTCATGCCAAAGGGAGGTCTTGGGACCTAAACCAAATTTAACAGGCATCAGCCCGACTACATGACGAGTCTTTCGTGGCTCAGGGCTCGAAACCATGACTCATTGAAAATAAAGTCGGATGCGTGTCCGCAACCATGACCAGTAGGTTTTCATGGCTATCTGAGATATCTGGAAAAATATCTTTAATAATAGTCTATAACAATAGTAGCCTGCGTCAATAATAATAGTCAGCGTAATTTATTTATGGTTATGCACATAACATTATAAATGAAAGATATTCATGTAGATTTGCTTGATTTCAGGAAGCCGTAGATTGAAATAACCCGCAGTATGGAGAAGATAAAAGTTTCTCAATCTACTGAGTTCTGCAATATAGACGATCTTCCAAAGGCCAAAAATGCCTGGAAGAAATGTACAACTCTGGATAGCGATGCCTTAAGAATAATAAATAAATATTAAATCTCGATCATTTTTAGTAATGATTGAAACTTTACGCGATACACACACACCACGAAATAATAATTAAAACTTTACGAAATTGCGTGTAACTTAAATCTACTGCTTCCTGAAACTAAAATTATCAACATTGATAGCTGTAATTAAGCACATTAAGTATATAGAGATCAATTAATATACAGAATAAATTTTATCCAAATATATATATATATATATATATATATATATATATATCCCCATTAGTAATAATTCAAACTTTACCTCTTATGTGCATTCCCTCGTAAGCTTAACATTTCAATAAATGCGCCTTTTGTATCACTTCAGTACGGGAAATTAAATATCTATTGGATATCTAAGTAAAAGAGATTAGGATGATTTTTGTATTGGGAAAAAATGGATTTATGTAGTCAAACAAAAATAAACACTGTATACGAAGGTGGCTCAAAAATGTATGTTTTGGCGGACAGATGGAACTGCTAAGGTGTGTTGTCATTTGTTAAACGACAAATGCTGTCATAAAAACAAATATTGGTGTTTTGATTGCTATTGCGTGGTGTTATCACAGACCATGAAACCAGGATTCCTCATTATACACCGGCAGTCATGCAATGATCAAAACAATGGGTTGCTTTCCCGTGAAACTACTCCAAAAATGGCGAAGACAGCCAAAAAAGCTACGTCGATTGTTTGGGGAGGGAAAGTGATACAGATTTCTTCGAGAAAGGGAAAATAACCTCAATCTTCTCCCGGAACATCCTCCATATTTTCCTAATTCACCATTTGAGACTTTTTCTTTTTCCAAAAATGAAATAAGAGCTAAAATAAACCTGTTTTGAGTAATTGGTGGCTATTGAGAAGAAAACGTGTCACAGCTAATAAAATAAATACTAGAAAATTAAGTGCATTGTGGTTTTGGACTATTGGGATATAAGAATAGGTTGATGTGTGTGAGTACTAATAGGGAATACATCGAAGGGGGGATGAAGTATTTTCCAAAAATCATAAATAAATATCATTTTTTAACTATTCCAATTACTTGATAGATAGGTCTCGAATGAAATCTTGAGTAAAAACCCCAAAGTTTCTTTTACGTCATGAAATAAAAGACATTCGACCACTTTTATAAATCTTGGTTAATTAATTATTGCAAACGTCCTCCCAAATGTAA
>BMAW01006936.1:339673-396534 GCA_019974015.1 Nephila pilipes | reverse complement strand
GTTTATAGTTGGTATTCATGCTAAGTTATAAATAGTATACTAATTATCAGATTTTCAAAAAAAAAAAAAAAACTTGATAGTATATTTTGTGAAATATAATAAATAAGACAAATGTTTATTTTCTATTTCACTTGAGCCGCAGCTAGACATTTCCACAACCGAAAACTTGGCTTCGAATCTTTTTCCAAGCCATTGGAAACAACTGCAAGAAAATTTGAATTTTGAGAGTTCACGGCCCAAAGAATTCAAGTACCATATAAAAAAAAATTTACAACTTATTATTTTTTTTGGTGACTATATTTATATAAATTTTTTTCATATAAATTTTTATGCTTCTATTATTTTGGACTTCTTGTATTTTAAAATTTCGATAACAATTATCTATTCATTTGTGTGATTTCTATTTTTACGACTTAACTTTTAAGTCTCAAATCGGATTTAAAGTTGCATATTTTATACTTATGATGTCTATTTTCAATCGCGGTAGTCGTCGTCCATGGCTGTAAGCCACGAGATAAGTGAACATCGAATTACAGCTTTAATATAAATAGAGAATATAAGTTTCAACATCGATATGAATTTTCTGCTTTATTTTACACTTTTTGATGCTATTTTTAGCTATTACCGAAATCACTTATACAAAAAAAGAATTCCTTTTTTACTCTTGAAATTCGAATAAATTAAAAATGGTAGAACGTACAGTTAATTTGCCTGACCACGAGATCTTGAAAATAATCTCTTCTGAAAAAAATCTGAACCAGAAACATTATACTCACCAAGAAAAGATGATTCATACCTAAATATTCAAATCCAAAAAATATAAATAAAAAGTATCGAATGGACGACCTTCTCTTCACCCCAAACTTTCAAAGGATATGTCTCAACGACAACCTTTTGTTAATCTCCGCTTCGTCGGAATTTTATCTTCTCTATTTTATGACGAAATTCACTGTTTACCCTTCAAAATCACGGGACTTGCGGCCTTTCGTTGCCTCCCTTTCTTGCCTCAAACATTCAGAGAGTGGACTTTCGTCCACTCTTTTTGTTTCCTTTGTTTCTCATTCTTGGTTTTTCTGTCGGCTCTTTCTTGGACAGCTACCTGGTTTTACAACCGTCGCCTCAATTTAAAACTATTTGCCTTGTACGTTTTGGCCTTTGAAGTTCCCCCAACTAACTTGAATTTTTGTTATCTTTTCCTCAGATTTTGTTTCGTTGCCGCATTTCTTCCAAGGTTAGCGAAGTGTTTTGTACCTTTCCCTCATTCCCCTTTTTTTTCACACTCAGATGTTTGAATATTTTGGGATGCTTTTTTTTTAAGGTTTTCTCTTCATGCATCTCTTTAGTTGACTTATTTCTTCTAGTTACGGTTCTGTAAAAAATTCCTACTCTACCCTTGTGCTTCGTTTTTGCTCATTTTTAGTTACACAGGCCCCATCTGACTTATTTCTTTCTCATGTTTTTAATCTTATACTTGATTGGAATGTAAGTTTACTATTACAAATTGGAATTCCATGTCATGTTTATCCCATGATATATAAAATAGGCGGGGAACAAATGTATTAATGACTTCTATTGATAGGAAATTCTGATGTCATCTGAAAAAAGATTAATCCGAATCTTATTAAAAAAAAAGGAAGGTATGGTAAAACCTCGAGTTAACGAGGTCAGACTGCATTTTATTTTTCAAAATAAACTGTAACAAGACTGAAGTGCTCTTCCCGATTTTGTTTCGAATCCTAAATATTTTTTAGCATCAAACAGAGTCTAATTTTAAATATATAACTAGAACATTTGAACAAGAAAAATAATACACTTGAAAGCTTCCAGATGCTTAAAAAATTTACAAACAGACAGCAACCTTTGACCATTTTCCATTACTAGTGCACGATTTTGTTACGAAGAAACCAAAGACTGATATACGAACGTGGAAAAACACTCTTCTGTCACTTTTTTCTTCCAACTATTAAACTAAAGTGGGTTGACGTCATTTTTGAGTCGTAAAACACTCGTTTTAATACAGTCGCGTTTTAAACTAAAAGAAAAAATTGTTTGCAATCTCTGAGCTTTTTGCTGTCAAACATCGTGCATGAAGCAGCGATGAAGTTCGAATTATTGCGAAGGAATTGATTCTACAGGTTCAATACTTCTTTTTAGCCTCCCACCCCTTTCTGACAAAAAAAATTACTCACAGCCTCCTTCTAAAAAAAATCACTTTTTTTTTTAAATATGGAAAAAGAACATACTGACTCCCTTTCTTAAATTCCATAATTTAGATATGAGTTTTCAGATATTTAATAAATATTTAAAAATGGTTCCGAAATTCAGGAAAAGTAAGTAATTATGCAGAAACATTTTTCTTATTTATTTAGATATTCTTCCGCGCGCGAATGCATTCTATCCCATACAATAATACTCTAGCTTTGAAAAGTGAAAAATCCAATAGGTGAAAGAAAATAGTTTATGGTGCAAGAGACAGATCTGGCTATCCTGCACCATACCATGTGCATCTGTGATCTAGACGTTGGAGGGGGGGAATGCAAAAAAGGGGGTGGGGAATAATCGGTTGGCAAGAAGGGTCGAAAATAAAGAAGGATCGCTAGGGTGTCTCTTCGCACGTCATCCGTGTTTATCAAAGACAAGTAAGTCCCAGAGAAAAGGGAAGATACTCAAAGTTCATGATACTCTTATTTTCCTAAAAATAGTATATATTACTTGAGGGGAGAAATTCGATAGGCTTAACAGTATGCTTAGAATAAGCCTTAATTTTGTCGTGGTCTGTCCAAACTTTAAAATATAACTTTTGTTGATCGAGCCGGAACGTACACACAAACTGTGGTACTCCGTGCGATGCAATGTACGTGCTACTACTCATTCAGTAATAGTAAGAAACGTAATAATAATCCAATATATATATATTTAATATATGCGGAATTATTATGCTTAAAAGACATAAAAAAATATCTGTTAAATATTTATTCGATTATTTTTAGTATTATTCAAGTTTTTCTGTGCGTTCTTGCGAATATTGACCAAGAGAGCTATAGTTGGTCCTGGGGGTCCCATAGGTCTCTTCAATGTTCACCTGTAAGCAGCAACACCCCCGTTGGCAAGCACCGAATTAAATCAATAGTTTTCAAACTTTTTCCTCGTTGTACCCCTCATCATGACTAAAAGTTCTAATGTACCTTTCCAAAATAAAATGGATCTCTCAAAATATTTTACAAATTTAAAATCGAGGTAACAGATGCTAGTCACCACAATTCTCTCTCACTATATCATATAGTTCCATAACTAAATGAGCATAAGTCTATCGTGTAATTCTGAGGATAAGATGCAGCATAAAGTCAGAACTTAAGTTCGTTATTTTTTCCCGCCAAATCATTATGTGTGGCATTAAGGCTTATTATGATTATTATGAGAATTAATGTGTAAAAAAAATATGGCCAGAAAAGCCTCATTACCAAAATGAACAAAAGGACGCCTATCTAGGGGATCTCAAAACACTAAGCTAATTTAAATTTGGGATAATAGACGCTAGTCCCCACAATTATATACAGAGAGTTCTATCTGCATCATATAATTCCATAACTAAACGGTCAAGCAACGAGGACAACATCTTAGCTGACAACCCACTCTCCTAAATTCCACTGCACGGCAACTTGATCACTTTGAACCCCAACAAATTTAGTGAGCAACAACATCACTACACATCAAATCTTAAATAGAATCAGGACTTAAACAAATGACTCGACTAAAACAACACTATAAACTCAACAGCATTACTACTTGAGAGAGTGGGGTGGCTATCGTAATCACAACCGTATATTTCCGAATTTAAGTCGATCCTTATAAAAGCCGAGCGGGATTTTTTTTTTTTTTATTTCTATGAGAAAAATCTATCCAAAATTTAAATTCCATGTATAAGCCGAAATTTTTAAAAAAAAATCATATACCGATTTTTCTTTTTGTATGAAGATTGCACATTCAAAACACCCCAAAAAAACACCACAAGTTAAAAAGATTAAAGTAGGATTTCATTTCCATTGTTATTTTTATGTGATAACTATCTACGGTATGCTGTTATTATTTCAAGTGTTTGTTTTAGTACTTTTTTCCGTTAGCCGAGTGTAAATATTGCCAACACTAGATTTTTCGTTTTGGCAACGACTTCCAACAAACCAGTAATAAAATATAAACACTTCAGAAAATAAAACAACTCATATTCATGAAAAGAATGATTGTTTCACTTAAACCTTAAATGCATATTGTTGCCAATTGTCTGCATACATTTAGCTTAATTTTATTAAAAAACCTTAGTGTGTCCATTTCCTAACGCACGTTGATGTGTGAAAGAAAAAAGTAGACATTACTTTTGGCGGGTAAGTTATATCGTTTTTTGACATTCGAATGCGGTGGGTGATGAAGTTCAGTGTGTTACTTGAAGAGATAGTTTCTATTGTCAAGTTATTTATCTAATTGTTAAAAAAATTACTCCTCATCTATTGTCAGGTAAGCTATCAATGTTTGATGTTGTATTAGATTAGTATGTAAATTATATTAGATACAAGCTAGATTTTTGGGAAATACTGTTTCTTACCAAACGTTTACATACAAGTTTTTTCAAAATAAATATACCATATTATTACCTGGATTTTTTTATTTATTTTTTTTACATAACCTATGACTATTTTTCTATAATAAACTATTTTATTTAATTCAAAACAAATAATCAAGCATTTGAGGGTTAAAATTATTTTCCTCGGGAACTTAAAAAGTATGTTTGGCGATTTATCGCTTGTGGATGTCTAACGGAAAAATTCCAATGCTTTTTAGTGAACTTTAACTTTGAAAACATTGCAACAATTGTCAACAAATGCATGGAAAAATAAGTACTAAGCTAACTAATAATTTAACAACATATCGCGTCATTCATACATATTTACTAAACGTGACTATTTAACCCACTAGCGAAATCTACAGAATTGAGAAGAAAAAAAATACGAATAACAATTTCATTGGAATCATTTTAAGATGAGAGATTTATGTGTCTGGTTTCGTAACAGCGTCATTTTTTAATGTGGCTGATCTTCGCTAACGTCACAGACATGGGGTCACGAGGTCAAGCAGGTTGTAAAGCTGACTTCACAGCACAGCCACGCCGAAGCATGAAAAAGTAGTCCAGAACTCATCATTCATATTCGTAACAAGATCACGGTTCCAGCTTCGATAACGATATAAATTCTGAAGCCATCCTTGGAACAAGTCTTGGATGACCTACAAATGTTCTTTCGAGCCAAGACACGAAAAAGAGAAGGAATCACTTTTGCTTTCGAACTCGTTACAAATTGCCAGCCTGTCATGGTCGTATTGTTACTTTCCACCTTTGGAATGTTGTTATACATCCCCCCCCCTCGAGTGTCGGGTCGACATTGTCATCGCACTCTCCCTTCTCCCCCTTCGGTCGTGTTCTCGTTTTCGTGTGCTCCGGAGGAAAAAATACAGTGTCACGTGACAGACCCTTGCGCAAGTCGAGGATGATGAATGAGTTTCTTCTTAATTAAATTAATCTCTGTCGGGGGAAGAAAAGAAGGAGGAAGGTGGGGAACCCCCTTCTAAATGACACGGGCGGGAGGGGGTGGAGCACTGATTTGTCACCCGAAGCAAGTCATTGGGTACGCAGCCAACAGATTGGCTGAATCTTTTTTTTAACTGTTTTAGAATGAATTAGAATGGAACTAGGACAATAACACCGAATTGGAAAAAAAAATGAAAAGTTAATTAGACATAGTTTCTTGACATATCTATAAGAACAATTCTGTTGGTAATTATCTTTGAAAAAACAAAAGAACCGAGCGGACGAGGCTTCTAGTTACATGCTCAGTGATATTGAAGTTGAGCCGCGAGTTCGAGTCTGATTCCATAAAAGACCTGCTACATGGAACAATTGGAACTTTTGAAACTGTCAGTTGGAACTTTTGTTCTATACATTGCAGTGAGCCTTAAAGGATAGAATTTGGAAGACAGTGAAATATTGATTTGTTGTTAAGTTTGCATTAACGCCACCTCCCTTAAAGGTTGATTGATTGATTGAGAATCTAAGGAGACCGGGCTCATCCAACAAGGATTTGGAGCTATTAAGCCAATCTTGCAGCCTAGGATAGCACTCCAGCAAGAGGAATACTGTAGCAACCACCAGCCAGCAAATCAGCACATTTATTGAAGTTTAAACAAAATTTACATGCAAGATTCATAAATTCCAGAATTTGTAATGAGTGATATTTTCATATAAAGTGTGTTAATGTCCAATTTAAACAGATAAGTTGGCGTAATTTGCAAGAAAAAATATTTATGCTATTAACAAATATGCTTGAAATAACGATTTAGCAAAGAATTCATAAAAGATTTAAAGATGCATCGAATTTAAACAAAATTTTAAATTCTCTCGCTAGAGATTTCTCCGATTTGGGTCCTTTTCCCGAAAATTCCGAGAAAATTAGACTAATTTGACTTTCATTGCATTCCACACAAATTGCTAATTAAGATATAAAAAAAATTAAGCAGTAGTAAAATAAAATTTAATTACAGGCTGGCATAACCAAGATTGATTGATTGATTGTTCATTAAAATCGCAACGAGAAGCAGCAGGTCTCGAATATGTGAGAAATAATGCCAACCATGAACTCGCGACCATTGTCATAGGGGCGAGCTCTAGATTGCTGATGTATCAGTTAAACTGCATGATCGAGTCCTGATTCCATTGAAGTCCTGTCGCATAAAGAGACCGATAACGTAAAATCTATCGGAATTAAAAATCCTTAAGATGGCGTGGTGTGAATATTGAGAATGGAACGCCATTTCAGATGTCAATCTTGTCATCGCACCATGGTTCTAAATTGTGAGGTCCGTTACCAAAAGATCTCCTGTTCTTTCTAAATGTGTGACATTAATAATAAATCAATCTGATTTTTATAAAAAGTATTTAAATAATACAAGCGAAAATAACATTTAAGAGAACTATTAGAATAGCTTGAACAAATAATTTTGAAACATTACGATTCCCGCTTCGTATATGCGTGGAAAGGGTTCTGCTCATTTTCAGGACAAAATAAGAACATTAGAGAGGAAGGGGGGAGAAATGAAAGAAAAAAAATTGATCGCCACCCGAGGCCACGCGTACCATAATGTCACTAATAGAGGTAATGTAAACCTGCAATAATTGACAGTTGAACACGGCAAGACTATGTCAAGAGACAGCAGAGGGCGTGTCTGTTATTGTGCCTCATCCATCAAACTGGTCAGACAAGGGGAAAGCATTTGTTAGAAGACTGCGCATGTCACTAGCTGAAAATGTTGCGAAATCTTCCATCAGTTGTATTTTGATTTGCGACTCCTACATGTATACAAATCATTTTATTGGTTTGAAAAGTCATACTATAAAAAAATAAATAAATTTTAAACTACTCGAAATATAACAAACGAATTCAAGAAATAAACCTGCATACAACTCGATTGAGTATTTAAGGCATCCATCTACCAGCAAATTTGATTTCTCTCTCTCCCTCGTGAATGTAACATTATTCCTGCGGAATTTCTACTTTTCTCCTCAAACCAAGATTATTTTATCTATTTGAATGCCAAAAAAAAAAAAAAAACATCGCAAAAAGTAAAAAAATAGTGAAGGTTTCTGTAGAGTTATATTTTGCCACCGATTTTTAAAATATATTTTTATGTCCAGTTAAAAAAAAAAGATTCATTTACAGGTTTTCCGGTCATTAAAAATATTTTTAAAGATTTCCGAAAATCCGAGATTAAATGTAATTCCACAGAAAGCTTCATTATTTTTTGCTCTTTGTATTATTATTCCTTTTAAACCTTCGTTATTTATTGCTCTTATTTTTCGCTTATGCTCTTATTTTCGTTTTCGTTCCAGGTTCTTAAAAACATTTTTAATTATTTTCAAAAATTAGGAATTAAATGTAATTCTGCAGACACCATATTACTTTTTACTCTCATGGATGCACTTTATTGCATTTAAATATATAAAATATATTTGAAGAAGGAAGTAGAAATTCCATAGGATTAACCTTACGTTCACAAAATCGAAATGACTGGTAGATGGGGGTCCCTAAAAATATTTTTTTAAAAAAATAATGGAATAACTTTAAAAAAAAATCCTTATATTAATTGCCAAATTTAAATTAGAGACGGATAAATGTGCGGAACTCGAAATAAAATTTTTAAAAAATCTGTTATAAATTAAATAATCATAATACAGATTTTGTGAATCCATAATTTTGTAATGCCTTGAAAAAAGAATAAATTTCGAACTGGGCAGTTAAATCAAACAGTAACAAGTGTCCTTATAGCAGAATTCTCAGACGCCCCACGCTAAGATTTAAATACCAGATTAATAAGTAATTAAAAGATTTTCATTGTAGAATAATGTGATACATGCCGTTGGGAGATGTGCTTCTTTTTTAATATGTATGAATTTCACTCATTGGGGCAGGTGAGTGTCAAACTAATTAGTCTAAAGGTGAACGATTGCTTTTAATCTGAGAGCGATCTGATAGACTGATTGTTAATTAACGTTGAACTTAGAAACTAAACGAAGACAACTGGTATCAGACCTCATCATCTTTAGTGATACCAAGACTCGAATCCACCACTCGACTGAAACAACGCCTATGATCTCTCATCTATCACATTTGTTTGGCGGTCTCGGTAACCGAATGGCCAGGGTTGGCGTTCTTTCCATCCAGTCGTGGTTTCGAGTCTTGATTATTTAAGGACCCGCCGTGTAGCGGGGCTGATGTACGTTTAGTATGTCTAATCTGCAAGTCTTCCAGTTTACGAAGTGTGGAGGTTTGGAGAGTGAGGTACCTGCTTAGGTGTCATCCGCATCATTAGAACGAGGCTTAACATTATGAGGTCTGTCACCAATAGCTTTTGTGCTGTTTCTAACTGCAACGTTAATAAAACTATCAATCAACCACAGATGTTAGTATGATGAATGCTTGATGTAATGATACAAATAAGTTAATTCTAAGATATTTGTCGAACAGGCTGACGATAAAACAAAACTTCGGAGTACATTGTTCGGAAAATTCTACTTTCCCCCCCCCCTTCTTAAAAATCAAGATTGTGTCAATCTTATTGAGTGAAATCAAGGAAAAACACAGGATAAATAGTATAATTAAAAATTTAACTCAAATATTTTTGTCGTTGTTTTGAAAAGATAAATTTTTATAACGGACAAAATGAAAAATTGTTGGCTGTGAAAACAAAATTTTGAGAGAAATTGCCGTTATTTTTCCTTCCCGTTGGTGAGGTGTGGAAGTTTGGACAGGGAAGTGCCAGCTCAGATATACTTCTCACTTGACCAAAGTTTTTAATTTCGAGGTCTGTCAAAAATAGTCCACGTGTAGCTTCTCAGAACGACATTAATAAGTAATCACAATCATATCTATATCATATATAACCATTCAATCAATCAATATTATTCATTTGCTCACTTTTACCTTCTGAGAGAGCATTTCTACTCTCTTCCACAGTCTCACTTTACCTCGACTAATCACACTAAATTTTGAACATTTTTCATCGTATTATTTTAAAAACAGACAAGAAACGGTAATTTTTTTTTTTTAAAAAAAAAAAAGAAAAATTCCTAATAAAACTGAGCGGACTAATGAAACGGTTGCCGAATCCAAAAAACTAGCTGCGAACTCCAATTCAAAAATTTTTTACATATAACTTATCTATAAATAATACCATGTTTCTCAAAATGAATAGAATTTCTGGGCTACTAACAAATGCTGTATTCCAGACCGATTCAAAAATCAGCTGAACACAGTTAATATGCCTTCAAATTTTGATGCCTTATTAGATCACGAAGTCAACATCTGAGATTACAACCCTCACTGCGCATGCACATGCACGACACGTGTATATTTAACGTGAGCTAGAGACTAATAATGTCCCGGGACGGTTTTTGTTTGGTTTTACCAAACCTAACGCCAGCTACCCTTTGGCTACCGGATGATTGATTGGAATAAAAGAATATTGAAACACCTCGTTTGCTTATTCATCAATAAAGGGGGGGGGGGGGGGAATTTAAATGTGAGAATAATTTTCATAAAAAAATGGAACTCAATAGAGTTTTATCAAATTGATGTATGATATATATAGCATGCAAGCAATTTTGATGTATTTTTCCTTAAATCCTAATTTTGCATTAATTTGCACGATGAATCAATTATAAATTTATGCTTATTTTTTTTAAATATATTTATTTTTGATATACATTAACAGGATATAAAATACTTTGCAATACTATACCATCAAACAAACTCTAAACACTTTTAAAAAATTTTTATAACTAGCAATTAAAAAAAACCGACAAATAGAATTTTAAAAACTAAACAATTTAAAAACAGCAAAGTTACGGAATTATAATTTAAACTAGAATAAAATCCAAGCCACAAGAACTGCCAATAAAATTGAATTTCCAAAGAAATAAAAATGCAGCTTTCAAGCACTTTTTCAATGGGTTTTCTTCTACTAACATGGTATTTCTGGGTCAAAACTTTAAAAGCTTTTTTTTTCTCACATTTTAAAACGCTCGATTGAGCTGAAATTTTCCATACATTATTGTTTTGGATGACAATATGATAATTTAATTATAATTAATAAAAATTAATTGATTGAAACTAATTAGTTAAGGAATTAAATTTTACGCCAATTTTTTCACCAAGTCACCAAATGGTCGCCAAGATACAGAATAAATTTATGCGTTATTTCTCAGTAATAATTAAAATTTACAATCACCCTCATATGCAACTAATAACTAGATATCTTGACAACCGGCAAATTTTGTTGCTTGATAATCGTAATGCAAAACTTAAAATTGGTTACAAAATTTTAGTTAAGCCGTTCGTTATGTATTACGCGGCTAAGCCGAATATTGGATATGCATAGCCTATACTGTTCCCCAAGGCCATTTTTAATTTACGGTCTCTTCAACAACGATGGCAGATGTTAAAGTGCCCTAAGTAACTAACCTAAAAGGAGATCCTTTTAGCTTAGTTGCAAAAGGCAGTGTAAACGTCGCACTAGAAGCAACACGAGGTCTACTGGCGACGGAACGCGTCATTTTGAACCTGGATCAAGTGACGAGGACGACATTTAAGTCGGTACCTCACTTTTTTAACTTCACACCATACCAACGGGAGGACTTCGAGCCTCGACCGACTTAACGTACATCAGCCCCACTACACAGCGGGTCTTGAGTGGCATTAAGGCTCGAATTCACATCTCGACGAAAACCACCGACCAAATCAATCGAAAGATAATAATTCAAAAACTTTACTGATTAAAAATCAAAAAGTTGAAACTTAGTCATTTTTAGTGTGCTAAGTCTTCTAAGTTTAAACACGAAAACGTATAAAAAAACACTCTAAAAAAAAGAAGAGATATGAATTAACTCTACTTGAATCTACTTGTTTTCAGTTTGCCGCTTAGATTTTTTCTCAAATCTATTTAAAAAAATTGATCGTGCTTACATAAGTTCTTATCTTTTATACGATAAAATGTTTTAACGGTTTCAATATCATTCGCAGCCAGCAGCGCGATTTTGCGGCAGAGTTCTAAAAGATTTCTTATCTTTTTCTCTACAGAAATGACCGCACACTTCAAACGAATTAATGATTGAATGTATGTCGGTGTGCATTATTATTATTTTGACATTTTCTTTCTTTCATTCTTAAAAATTAATGAGCCTCATAATGTAGAATTAGTCATCTTCGCAACGAAGTATAATTTTAGACAAATAAGGATTAAAAAAATTTAAATATTAGATAATATTTTTGTCCGCATGTCTCACTATTTACCGGTAGACAAGAGAAACATTTGTGCAATGAATACTTTTAAGAAAAACATTTGTACGCGAAATATTTAAATAAGTGTTTCGAGTTCCAGCATTATTTTAATCAGAATACTTAATAAGTGAAATAAAATTGGTACCAAAAGGGGCACCAAAATCCTCGTTTCAAGCATTCAACTTTTTTAAAAAAAATAAACATCTTCTAGCTGTCTATTGGGGCCGCAGTTGCCGTACGGTTATGGTCGGCGTTGTTTTCGTCTTGTGTGTTCGAGCCCTGATGCCACTATAGATCTGCCGTTTAGAGGGGATGATGCACGCTAAATCTGGTCGAGGTCCAAAGTTCATCCGTTGGCGTTGTGGGAAATTTGAAGAGGCAAATGCCATTTCAGAACTCGTTCTCGTCATATGACAAAATCTCGTCAATGACTCCTCATCGCCAAAATTACGAAGTCCGTTGTCAATAGGTATCGTGTTGCTTCTCAGAGTGACATTAATAAGCAATCGCAATCTGGCCGTCTATTTCAGCCAGACTCAAAGGCCCACTAAACACAAACAATGCGCCTCGTAATTTTGAACTATGGTGAGACAGCGAGGACGACATTTGAGCTGGCACCGTACTCTCTACATTCACGCCAACGTGAGAACTTTGAGCTCCAAAAATGTACCCCTCTACACGACGGCCATTAGGAAGAAGAAATCCGTACCCACAATCCTAGTTTTAAGAATTGTTGCTCAACCATGGCTCCAAACACAGGATGTCTCAACACCAGGTTGATAAGTTCCTAAGATATATCTTGATGACCCGAAAGGATCGGAAACGGTGCATGCTGTAGTGTGCACAGAAAACAAAAGGAATGAAAGGACACCATATAAATGAAAATAGTGTTATTAATCGATGCGCATCAATAAAAGTAACAATAATAATGATCAACTACTTACTAAGACAAAGAATACAGATTGTTTTTATGCAGAATTCTCCAGGCACCACTTTGAGAAATCTCAACATTGTGAGTTGTAGTTCGCGTGCTCTAGCTTAGCGTGTCCTATATCAAACGTCCACCTCGTACTATTCGTTCATAACTCATGTCGACTCTTTAGAAAGAGCCTCTCTCGAGTAATCACTGATGCAGGAATGAAAAGAAGATACAGCTGGGAGTGAGCCTTATCATTGCATGGCTCGACCATTCCACTCAGCAGCCCTAAAGTCATCGGCTAGCTCCCCGTTTGTGTAATCAGCCATTTAATTACTGCAAAGCCCAGATGTTAAATGAAGCTTCCTTGCGAGAACCCTTGGAATTCCCGCGGATCTGCAACGACACTTACTACGTCTGGAACACATTTCCAACCTAGCACTGCTGCATGATTCCGAATAGTCTAAATGTATCCAGCACTTCCTAGAAGTTTGTCAGACATCAGTACACGACATTTCAGTCGTGCGACTGCGTTTCAAACTTTCTGGATATATTGTCATTATAACACCAAAGAAATTATTGTCTAAATCAAATTTGTCTATTATTCATTCATATAGTTTCAAATGAATAAGCGTTGCTGTGGAATTGAAGAAGGCATGATGACGACGTACTTTGAATTATGCTTATATGAGAAGAATGACACTATCTATATTTTGTGGGTTGGAAGATCTGCGATAGCCTAATTCCTAGTTCTTGCTCAACAATAGTGTGGTATAGAAGGTAAGAGAAGGAGGCTGTAACTCATAAGGTGTCATCCTTGTGGCCCTGTTTTAGAATTGCCGATCCTTCATAATAAGTTCTAATTTAGCTCTAGAGCTTGTAGAGTGACGTTAATTCAAATCACTCAACATTCAAATACTAGCTTCTCCTAGTGTTAATAAGAGAAGTTATGTATAACTAATTAATTTAGTTTAGTTTTTATTAACGTCGCACTAGAAGCAACACGAGGGCTATTGGCGACGGACCTCGTAATTTTGAACCACGGTCAAGTGACGAGGACGACACCTGAGCTGGCACCCCCCTCTCCTAACATCCACACCACGCCAACGGGAGGACTTTGGGCCCCGAACAAATTTAACGTGCATCAGCCCCGGCTACACGGCGGGTCTTTGGTGGCCAAGGATCGAACCCGCGACTGAACGAAAACCGCCGGCCGCTAGACAACGACCTTGACCACTAGGCTACCGCGGCCCATTATGTATAACTAATCTAAATATAACAAAGCGATTTTTGAAAAACAAATCAATCTAATATTTTTTGATGGTTCGTATTTAAGAAATAATAAAAACGAAATTCGTTATTATCTCCTTCAGTTCAGCGTAATTATTGCTCCGCTTTGTCATACTATGACCTCGGCAAATTTCTTTTTTCTCTCCTAATGACCTTCCTAATTGCATGCAAGAAAACATTCTGGATCCTGATGCGTAAGCATTTCACAGAAATGAATTCACAAATACCAAAAGGACTCGAATGCAGTGTTGTGATGCTAATCATACGCTCTTCAACATGAATTGAAAGATGTCAAAAATAGAATCATTCAAGGCGTTGTGCTTGGGTCCGGTAACACTGCATTATTCATATTAACTGATTAAAATTTAAATTGGCATTTTCTTTCAGTACTTAATTATAATGGACACGAGAGAGACGAACTATTAAATCGATCCTTGTTCAAAGAATCTATCGCGATTGCTGTAGATGATATGAAAATTTGCATAGAAATTGATTCTTGCACTTAAGTAATCTTCAATGTACAATTTCTCGGTTCGTTTCAAAAGAACACAAAGCATTCACCGACGTCCCTCTGACGTTAAAAAAGAAATTGATATCTACTGAATGGCAGCAAAATCACCCTCCCCCTTCTTTACCCCCTGCTTTTCAGAATCTCTTGGAGATGCGTGAACAAAACGTCCCCGATGTATCCAACAGTTCAGGCCCAGTTCTACCTGAAAATCAAATGAATTGCGAGCTTGACAGATTTCAGCTGAATTGAAAAGGGTTTAAATTTTTTTAGAAAACATGGACTCAAACGAAAAATGTATTATAGGTACAAAGCAAGGAATTAAAAAAGTATTATCTAGTTACTAAGAAATTTTGCACACAAAAAAAGGAATTATGTCGTCAGACAAATTTGTTAAGATTTTAATGAAACCAACGACATCAAAAAACGTTTTTACGTAGTTCATTTTTATATTTTTTTTATGTTTATATTAATACTTACAAATAATTGGAGTTTTATTTAATACTAACTTTAGTCCCCAGCGTATGAAATAGAAAATGTAGCTATGTCGAATTTATTGTACAAGCAGCTCTGTTTCCACCGACGTAGAAGTTCTCATACGCTTCTGCTGTGGACGAAGCTCCCACTATTCAAGCGACCCGTGTGGTGACCGGGGATGACAGAATAGTCTCACTGTAGCTCATGCATGTCGTAAAAGGCGACTAAAATGGGTACCCAGCGTCTGGGGGTATAGCCGGGCACCCTGCCCCTGGGGATTATATCAGGGGATCTCAGGGACTTGCCTTCTTCAGGTAAGTACGGGCTTCATGAACCCGAGGTACCCTAGTGATCTTTTTCTTTCCCATGGGGTTTACTGTCTTTGGTAAACACGGGTGACGCACTCCCGGGATACCCTAGCGATCCTTCTCTATTTTCGACCCTCCTTCTTGTCAACCACTTATCTTTTTTTCAACTTCACGTCTAGACCACAGTTTAATCTTGTTTGGCGCAGCATAGCCATATCTGGCTCTTGCGCCAATAAACCTTACATTCACTCACTCACTCACTCACCCACTATTCAAGCGTTAACGATGCTCGGATAGTGTCTTCTTATTTAGCTGCAGAGTTCTGACCAATACTTTTTTTTCTTTTCTTCGACATTCTTTCTATTGGTATAAAGTGTATTTATATGTAAAGTCATACGCCGACCTACATGAATTCGACTTTTGCCATTTTCGTCGAACCCACTTATCGCATAATGTTGGGATATATACTATTGATAAAATTAAGAAAAAATTTAGAAAATAAGAAAATATTCACTACATTACGTTGTAGCTATTTCATAGATTGTAATTGTATTTCTTTATGATTATTCAAGTGAAACTGTATTGGCAAGAGCTGGATTGGCGGAATTTTTGAATTGATTCACAAGTTCGTGTAGTAATTCCACAAAAGACTAGTCGTGTATAACAAAGAAACTATTGCTCTTTAAATAAAACTAAGCCTAAAATTCCTCAAGAATCAAGTTGACATAGAAAGGAGAGTTAAACATCAACTCAGGTCTCTACCTCGTTATTTGAGCGTAACTCAAAAGGACAGTGGCCATTGATTGATTGATTGTTTATTAACGTTACACTTAGAAGGAACAGGAGGGTTATTAGTGACAGACTTCGTAATATTAAATCCCGATCGAGTGATAAGGACGATACTTTTGCTGGCCCCTCTTCTCTTCAAACTTCCAGAACTCACAAATGGTTGATAAGAAATTGGAATTTTATGCAATTCAAATTACAAAAAGTCCCCAAGGTTAGTGAAAAGAAAACCGGCGAATAGCCCAATGTCACATAGTCATATGACGAAATTAATAACTGATTAGCTGATAATAGTCTATTTGCAAATGGATGTTTGATCCAAACCTTTGTTAAAATTGAATATCGAGTGAGTTCAGTTTTCTAATGAGTGAGTGACAGTGGGGGCTTATGGCGCAAAAGCCAAGTATGGCTAAGCTGCCCCAAGCATTTGATTAAAATATAACAAGTTTCTGAAACGCATTAAGATATAACGATAGATAAAATACAATGTATAATATATGGGTTAAAATCTTAAGTACTATACAAAAATTCAATTTTACATTTAAAAAAACAGACAAATTGTGTTCAACATTGAATTTCGAGTCTTCCACCATTCAAACGCGATTCTGTTATCAGGGATATGACGCAAAGGTTGAACCAAGGTGACTAGACTTAAAACCGCAGTTTTACTCTTAGCTATATTTATCCAATTTTTTTTTATATATAATTATGAAGGGACAGTTCTAATGTAGTCCATTCAAAAATGGCTAAGTGATTACTTCAGTGAACGTTATTCCAACGAATATTATCAAATACTCAGAAACACTGCATTTCAACTTGTAACTGGTTCTCACTCACTTTCCCTTTAATTAACCTCTGGGCAACTTCACTACAATATTCGATATGAGAGCCTCGCCTTGTGAAAGAACTGAGACATATGTATATTAACTTACATAATTAACCGGTAAAAAACGAGTTTTTTCAACAAGGATTTTCTTTCAAACTTCACACTTTGCGTGATTGAAATTATGTGAAGTTTCTTTCAAACTTCACATAATTTTTCATACCTTACATTTTAAGAGCAAAAAGGAACGTTGAGTCAAATTGAATTTATTCAATAATTCGATTTAATAATTTATTTTATTAGTAGTCGACGTTTATCAAATTTATTATCTAAAATAAATACGTGTAAATTTTTTAGCTCAATTAAGCATAATGTTAATCAATTACGCTACATGTAATTAAAATTAAAACAAACGATAAATTATGTAATTAAATTGAATTTATTTAAGCTAAATGTAATTAAAATTAAAGCACATGATAAATTACTGCATTGAATATTGTATTAGTTTCATGTAATTAAATTAAAGCAAACGATAAATTATTAAACGATGGATTTGGCGAGAAAAAAAAATAGCTACATGTAATTAAATTAAAGCAAACGATAATTATTAAACAATGGATTTGGCAACCATTTGGCGAGAAACTTGGCGTACAATTTAATTCTTTAAACAATTAGTTTTTATTAATTTCATAATTATAAAATTTTTATAATTATGGTTAAATTATCGTATTGTCATCTGAAACAATCGTGGAAAGAAAATTTCAGCTCAATTGAGCGCTTTAAAATGTGAGGGAAAAGCTTTTAAAGTTTTGTACCAGACAAAGTTACAATGTGAGTTAAAGAAAACCCAATAAAAATAAAAAGTATAGTGAAAAAGATCGAAGAGATCAGAGAGAGGAGATAGAGGAATAGTCCTCTTGAATCGGATCCAGTGATTTGTGGAGAGTTAACGAGATAAATAGAATTCTTCATTATGATATTTCGTTTAAAACGTGATTAGTTAAACACTCCACATTCTTAATTTATTTTGATATTGTTTTTTTAAAGTGTGAACCAAATAGTTAAAAGATTTTTAACTGATTATAGCAATTGTGAGCAATTATGTCTTAATAAAAACCGAAGACAGGTTACAAACTTTAATTCCGAAAATGCCTTAACACTGTAGTACCTGGTTTCTAACGGGTAAAAAAGATATCCACAATCGATACCATCGGAATATGAAATGAAGACAATATGAAAGCTTACAGAAGGTGGGGTGGGAAGAATATGCCGCCTTTTCTCTTTGACCTTATCTTTTAATATAAAAAGCAGCGATATTAGAAAAAAGCTGTACACACACACACACACAAATAGTCATCGATCTTCCCGTGGCTTCTTTTTTCGCCTACACTTCAAACAAAACAATGCGTACGAGAAAGAGCTACAGAGTAAAGTATGATTATGAAGATAGGCTTAAAACGGAAGTTCTTTGTGTGGGCGGTGAAAAAAAAAAGGACGGAAAAAAACACACACATCGCATTACAACCGAACAAAAAAATAACATTAAAAAAAGGATCCTTTGAAAAATGACGTTAGTTTTAATCCTTTTGTTTAAGTCTTGGTCTGGACCTTTTTTTTTTCTTTTCTTTTTCCTCATAATTCGTCTGATATCTTTTTTTTTACACGAGGCCAAACAAGTCCTTGAACTTGAGCGACAAATTTGTCTTCAAGGGCTATAGCATGACAACTCTATCTCTGTAAATGGTTTCGTTTCGACTATTTTCACATGGAAGAGGGGAGGGATATGGATTAAAGCAGCGATTCTCAACCTGTGGTACGCGCACCCTACAAAATACACTACATCCCGTTAAGTGGTACGCGAAAAGAAAATGGTATAGTCGGCCACACAGCTAAAGAAAAGCTATACAATTATAAAATATTAAGTAAAATTTAAAAAGTAAATAGAAGTTTTTATTACACACCTAAGGAGCTATTGTTTTAGGTGGATCAATTTTGGGATACCAGAACACTTTTCAATTTTTTATAATTTACTTCCACTTTAATTACATTCAGATTAATATATTCAAATTAAAAATTTATCGCGTGCTTTAATTTTAACTACATTTAGCTTAAATATATTCAATTTAATAATTTATCGTTTTCTTTAATTTTAATATCGGAGAAGTTTACTTTTGTCCATTTCTCGATATTTCACCGTTTATTTTTATTCTTTTATATTTAATTGAGTAATTTAATAATAATTATTTAAAAAAAAGCACACCTTGGGTGGCTAAATCTGTTCTTTGCAAAATTTTGCATAGAACTTTCGATTTTAGAATTTTTTTTATTCAGATTTTTGTCGGTTGTAACATTGCGCATTATGTGTGTGTGTATTTGAAATTGTATTCATCCTCCTTTGAGCCTAATTCAATGCAATCCCAAATATCCAATTATTATCTTTTTTTCAAATCTTAGTTTTCATTTATTTTCTTACTTCAAAAATTTAAAAAAAAAAAAAAAACCTACTTAATTAAGAAATTGGAAATTTAATTTAATTCAATATACTCTCTTTTTTTTGGAGAGGTGGCCCCGGTAGCCTTAGGGGTCATGGTCGTGGACTCGCGGCCTACAGTTTTCGTTGAATCATAGGTTTGAGCCGTTGTGTTCCAAAAGACCCGCCGTGTAGCTGGGACTGATGCACGTTAAATCTCTGTTGGGGTCCAAAGTCATCCCTTGGCGTGGTGTGGAAGTTAGGAGATAGTCTGCCAGCTCAGGTGTCTTCCTTGTCACTTGACCGAGGTTCAAAATTACGAAATTCGTCGCCAACAGCCCCCGTATTATTTATTTAAAAAAATTCCAAAACCAAACGTTTTATGGATAAGTTTTCGCAATTTGTACTTGGTGAAACAGATAATGCTTGGGAGGGGGGGGGGGGATTCCTGGAAAACTCTAGGTCGAAGGTAAGAGGAAATAGAACGTGCCAGCTGGGGGTATGTGGGATGAAAAAAGTAGTGAACCGCTTGGTTCAAGTAACTGAAATGCCTGCGATAAGGAAGACCGAGCTAATTTTATCATAAATTTAAATAATCCTCACTTTTCTTTTAAAGGATTAGAAATCGCATTTTAACATTGATATATCTGCATATTTATTCGTATGTATTTGCTTATGCAAAGAAAATCATAGATATAAACGTAAATCATTATCTATCACAGATTAGTGATCAATAGTTGTATTTACAATTGTTAGTGATGTACTTCCCTTTAGATACATCTTACGTAAACTCTAGTGTATTTACAACTTTAAAAATTCGTAGAGAATACACATATATATAACATTCTATGAATTAAACATAATTAGTTTTTGAATGATATTGTTTATCAATGCCAAGCTAAGAAGCAACACGATTGAACTACTGAAGACAGAACTCATCTTTTTGAACTTCAGTCAAGTGAAGTTGACCACACTTGAGCACCCAACTCTCCAAACTTCCACACCGAGCCCTACGAGGACATGGAAGCACTACAGATTTAAAGTGTATAAATTCCGCTACACTTCAAGTTGAATCAGGACTTGAACCCACGAATCGAAAGAAACAATTCCGGCCGCTAACTCACAACCACGATTACTCGACTATTTTTCAATCTAAAACATAATTGTGATTTTAAAGAATTACTTTATGAAAGTTTTAGCTCTAAAACTCATATATTCCTTAGGATGTACATTAATTATATACAAATATAAATTACTCATACATTTATTGTTCCTTAACTAAACAAACATTGTGCAATTCCCAAAACTTGTGAGTGCTCATTAGAAAAAAGTATGTACACAGCACAGAAAATAATTCCATTTCATAATGTGTAAAATAGCAGCGTTTGATATTTTCTGGTAAGAAAATTAGACTTTTAGGAACGTTTACCTGAATTATATATAAATAAAAAAAAAACTGCATTTGAGAAAAACAAAAACACAGACTTTTTTCCCCCTATGGCGAAGTACGTAATTCCAATTTTAAAATTCAATTTTCTAATATCCTCTTTTAATCCAATTCTCATGAATAATAAATGAAATCCACACATACTCTCTTTTTGCAACAGTAAAATTTTCAAAAAATAACAAAAAAGTTATATGCAAAGTTTTCCAAAGAACAGATTTAGCCATCCAAAGAGCGCTTTTTCCTTATAATTATTATTAAATTAAATGTAATATATTAAAGTAAACGATGAAATATCGAGAAATAGACAATGGTAAACTTTTCGGATATTAAAATTAAAGAAAGCGATAAGTTACATGTAATTAAAATTAAAGTAAATGACAAATATTATTAAATTGGATAAATTTAAAGCTAAATGTAATTAAAATTGAAGGAAACGATAAAAAAATTGAAAAGTGATCTGGTACGCCAAAACGCACATCCTAAAACGATAGCCTCTTAGGAGGCTAAGAAAAAACATTGAGTGAAGCATTTGAAGTCTCAGTCAATATAATGAGTTTTTAAACCTATTTTCGTCACATTTTGTTCAAACTGACCCGCAGTGTCTAAGCTTCAAGCAAATTAGCACATTGAGGTCCGAGTCACCCGTTAAAAATATTTTCACAACCATTTATTTAAAAAAAATTCCTTTACAAAAAAAAAAAAAAAAAAAAAAAAAAAAAAAAATTTTAAACCCCAAAAAACGTTTGATCACAGATGGTAATTTTCAATTTCTTCATTCGGACCGGCGAGAACACCAGCGGACATTTTGCATCTGTTTTTTATTGTGTCATGTCCACACCTGTGGATACGCTTATATGGGTTTTGCCTATGCTGGCCAATTATTTGGTCCTAGGGCACATCATATCTTGATATGGATTGAACATATTAAATGTTTTTCTATTTTCGAGTTCCCTTCCATATGTTCTCAATAAAAAAAATATATGAAAAAACCAAAAAAAGAATAATCATAAGGGAAAAAAAACAATTTAACAAAAATAATGGGAAAAAACAACAAATATTAATTTCAAGGTGGGATTTTTACGATTAGTGTAGGGCTTGACGTGTTAATATTTAATTAGAGATTTTTATTTGGATCAAACATTTAGCAATGAATTAAAGTAACGTAAATAATAATGTTTTTCAATTATTATTTTCCTGACTTTTTCCGGTATCGAGTTTTTATACAAATAGTGTATGGAAGCATTTATTCCGCTATGTCTCACCGCTTAAAAACACTAACAGAATCATGAACATTTTTCTATTTCCAAAAAGGGATTCTATTCTTAGAATGGGATATTTTTCTGCATTTTACAAACTTTTATTTAACTGCCTATATGTTCATATGTATGTTGGTTGGTTGGATTAACGTCTCACTAGAAGCAATATGAGGGCAATTGGCTACGGACCTCGTAATTTTGAACCTCGGTCAAGCGGCGAGGACGACACCTAAGCTGGCACCTCCCTCACCAAACGTCCACACCACGTCAACGGGAATAAATTGAGCCTCGAAAGATTTAACATGCACCAGCCCGGGCTACACGACGGGTCAAAGTGGCATCGGGGCTCGAACCCTCGACACGACGAAAACCGTCGGCCGTGAGTCCGCGACCATGACCATTAGGTTTCAGCTGCCACGTTCATATGTATGCATATTAAAAAATATTTCTTTCCTGTACAAGAGTTGTGCTTGAATTTTAACCCACTTTCTGTCATTCTATGGAGCTTAAACTTTAATACGCGTATAACTCCGATGGGAATACAATATTGTGGTATGCTCAAATAGGGGGGACCTCGAGGACCGGACCTTTCTCTTAATAAAATCCGATTCAGCTGAAATTTTGCACACACGTATAGTTCACGCAATTGCTTTTTAATCTTAAATTATCGGACTAAAAAAAAGAAAATAAATAGAGGTAAATAGAATTATTTCAAAATCAAGTTTTATTTAAAGATGGACTAAAAGATATAAAAAATATTTTGTTTTAAATGTAAAATAACAAATAAATTATAAAAGCTTGAGACGTTAAAATTTCTTTTGATCTCATATATAAATAGCTATGATAAACTTTTTATAGTCTCATACATAATTATTCATACATAAATTCATATATAAATTATTGGTAATTGCATAGGTACCTTAGTTAAGCGCCTCAAGCTTTAATGGATTACAAATTATTTTACATTTAAAAATAATTATTTTTATACCTTTTAGTCCATCATTAAATTAAA
This sequence comes from Nephila pilipes, assembly GCA_019974015.1. Classification (NCBI taxonomy): domain Eukaryota; kingdom Metazoa; phylum Arthropoda; class Arachnida; order Araneae; family Nephilidae; genus Nephila; species Nephila pilipes. Next base: position 373,365 of record BMAW01006936.1, on the reverse strand, counting down.
TCTTGATTAAAAATTGTCTTTTTACATTGAATTTATTTATATCTTTACACGAGATATTTGCAACTATCTAGGTTTGTAGTGCAATCTCCAATCTAAGCTATCAGTTAACATCACCGGGAATTCGAATAGATTAAAAAGCGAAAGCCCAGAGACTTAAATGTCGTGACCTACATGGAAGAGTCTGCGTAATAAATTGTTCTCTGTATTTACCTGCGGATTCCGATCCTATGTTTCGATAACGGAACTGTTGATGACACTCTCTCGTTAGCGAGCCAAACACAGACTCTAACAATAGCGACTCTTCCCTGTGACCTACCCTCAAGGCCACGCGCACCATTTTAAATAACCTGCGTCTGCTGCCAACTATCACTCAATGACACGCGCGGCATATCGGTGCAAAGCTGCACTCAGAATTCGATATTGCAGACGAAAACCCCAAGGAGATTCGGTGAGATACATCCCAAGCAAATTCTAAGTTGGGGTAACTCAAGATTTTAATTCGATATCTTGAATTTTGGCTGAGTGCCCATGATTTACAATCGAATAATTTCTGAATAACGCAAAAGAGAACAACACTGATATATTGGAGAGTACAGATTTTTATTTTGTGATAGTTTCAGTTTTGAAGAAGTATTTGGGCTTGAACCATGTCATGGTCGTCATTTCAACGAAACATCGTCCCCCCCCCGCTTCTAATTTTCCTCTCTCTCAAGTTTCATATATATCTTTCGGTAAAGTGCTCAGCAGTGCTTACCCGTCGTGACGCCCAAACACAAACGGTTAGACTAATGAACAATACTCTCTCGGTAATCCGGCAGACATCGGAACAGAGCCCCGCCGGATTACCGAAAACGTCGGTTTAATAGAAAATATCTTATTATAGATCTTTTACACAGCAAAATATCAGTACTATTATACAAAATTTAATGCAGTACAAGCAAGTTAAGTGTCAAATATAGCTAAAACTACAAAAAATGTACTTTTTTTTGCATTAATAGCCTGCATTATTTCATAGCAGTAGAAGGTACAAGCTACTCTTATATGACTTGTCAGCTTGTGTAAAATCGCTGGATTATTGGTAGGGCCGGAACTGGATTAAAGAGAGAGTACTGTATTTGGTGAAATCAAAAAGTATAATCTCAGAGACCTTAAAGAGAAACAAAACAAAATTACACAGAAACTTTTGTAGAAACGCGGCACTCTCTCAGTTACTTCTCAGCATCGGGAAATGAAGCACGCGTCATGCCGTAAGGCTATTTTACGTAAATTGGAGTCGAAGAAATAAACCGCCTGATAGCGGACAGGCGTATTTCTTCGATACCAGTGTGAGAGCCGTTTGCACGTAGTTGATGCAGGAAAAATTCTGCCAAGTCACGAACCTTTTCAGATGCTGGACTAGCGCATGGAAGCAGCATTAACGTTTCTACAGTGGTACCATACCGACGGCAACGACTTTCTTGACCGGATCTGTGGTCGATGAGACAGATTGCTCACTTCCCTCTGGAACCAAAAGGCAAATGGCGCATTTGGGGCACAGTGGATCCTCAGATAGAAACAAAGTCACACAAATTGTGTCGGCGATGTAAGGCTGTAGACATCTGTCACACGCTGGCTCTGCTCTCCATATACAGAAACTGATATCACGGTATAACAAGCAACTTCAAATTGGTGGTTCTTATTTTGAGGAGTTAACTAAAAAAGTTCCTATAGTTGTTCCAAGACACGTTTTCTTTTTATTATGTTTTGAGTCTCTTTAAGATATCAAGGATTGATTGATTATTTATTAACATCGTACTTTGAATCAATACTATGGCCATTGGCGAAGGACTTTGTAATTTTGAACCTAGATCAAGTGACGAAAAGGATACATGAGCTGTCATCTTCCTTTCCAAACTTCTACACCCCGTCCACGGAATAACTTGGAACTTTAGTAGATTCCATATGCATCAGTCCCAGTACACGGTGGATCTTTACTGATATCTAGACTAACCCACAACTCGACGGACACAATACCGGTCTAGAGTTCACGGCTAGGACCACTAGACTACCTCCGTGACATAATATTCGGAAAACGTACTGTCTGGAAGAACCAAATTATGAAATATCCACAATCCCTCTTAAGTTAAATAACTAATGATAGGGGGTTAAAACTGGATAAAAACGGATACAGTTTAAGTAGATAAATTCTATGTAGTTTCTCCCATTTTTTAATAATTAATATCATTTATAATAATTTGATATTAACTGATACCGCCACTTAAATGTATAAATTATTTTAATTAAATATTTATACTAAGTTCCAAAAAAATCCTTTAAATATAAGTAACGCTCCTAAATCTTCAAATAAATGTAAGTAATATTGTCTAAGTTCGAGGTTCCCATACCATGGTCTGAGAAATACTGGTGCTCAGTGAAGCCACGTCAAGCATCCCACAAAAAAAAACACTATAAAAATTGATAAAAAAGAAAAATAAATACCACGAAACATTTTTGGTATGAGATAGTAATCGATTAGTTGATAGTCGTAGTTCTTAAAAGCCAGACGAGGTCCATGGCGATAAACTTCGTTATTTTATACGAAGGCCATGTCAACACCTCAACTGGTTCCCAATTCCCTAGACACCATCGCAAGGGCATTGAGCCCCGACAGATTTAACGTTCATCAGCCGCTCTACATGACGGGTATTTAGTGGCAATAGGACCCAAACCCATGACTTCAAGAAATCGACACTGGTCGTGATCTCGCGACTATAACCTCTAGGACAATATGGTTGCCTATTTCAGCAGTTCCAACCTTTTTCAGTCAGCTTACTCTCAACAGGGTTGGCTCCTTCCCACGTACCCCCGAACTCGAAATTTCTAGGTATTCCCCTACCTATTTCATCCCATTACGGTTTCCGAAAACTTCTCCAAATAAGGATATAATGAATTAAATTAAATGATTTATTATTTTCCTTATTTAGGTTTTATTTCTGAATAAGTACACAAAATAAAAAAAGAATGGAAGAAAAAAATTAATGAGAGATTTGGGACTGTATTGAACGCAAAATTTTGATAAATGGGGCTCAAAAGGGGATAAATATAATGAAAAATCCGGATGTGATTGTGATTGATTATTAACGTCGCACTGAGAGCAACACGAGAGCTACGAGCAACAGACCTCTTAATTTTAAGCCTCAGTAAAATGACAAAGACGACACCTGAGTTAACACCTCCTTCTCCAACCTTACACACCACTCCAAAGGGGTAGTTTCGGTCCTCGACAAGACTGAACGTGCATCAGTCCCGCTTTCCAGCAGGTATCTTACGAGTAATTCCGTAGAAGTGTTTAATTTTTCTTAAATATTTCTTTTGTGTTAAAATTTATAAAGAAAACACCATTTGTATCCACTCCGCAGCAAGTCAGCGGCACCAAAAACTTTACGGCATTTTTAGTTCATCGCATTCGTAATCTGGACGAAATCCAAAAACTGACTTAGTTCACGAGAGTACAAGATAATTTTTCTAGCGGTCGTAACCCCTCTTTCATCAAAGATGTTATTGGTAGGGTGGTCAATAATATAACTGACGATATTAGTAAAAATATCTACTTACTTTTTAAAATTTCTTTTTAACCTTTTTAAATTCTTTTTTTCCCCCTTCTGTTTTTAGATGGTAGGAAAACATAGCCGTTTTCTTTCCACGTCGTTTAAAATCGCAGGTACGCGAGGGACCGTTAAGTTCTAACTGAATTGAATACTTTTTAAGTTACTCATAGTCCTGAAAAAAAATCAATCCGATTGCCAAAACTCTACAACGAACATCTTGGAAAAACAGTAAGACAGAAATCCAGAGATTTAAGTTAACTCGAGCGAATAAATTACACGCAGGAGACCATAAATCACAGCCAGCTCCAATTTTCTCGTCAAAGAGTCTGGCCTCCTTACCTGGTTTCGTATTTGATGTATATATGCATCACATGAGCTGAAATAAATATTTTAAGAGTTTCGGAATCAAGCTAGCTTCTTTGGAGATAATCCACTCTCGTTGCTATTTATTTCCCGATTACTGTCTCGAACTCTTATCTCATTGATGGATGGGATTCTGATCCATCAGCAGCAGATAAGGATCTAGGAACAGAAACAACAACTGAGCGACACGACATTTCCTGCTCACATTCGAACAAGTGTGTTCACGTGAAGCAATGGCCCAAGCCGAGGATTATCACACGTAACTAACTCTCTGGGTGCAGGAATGATTTGAAAGGGGTGCACGAGCAGGTTAGGGATTGTAATGGGTATTGTCATAATGCCACTCAACTGGTTTAATATCAAGACATATTTGAACACTTTTTTGAAAAGTTACGATTTGAAACATCTTTGTAGGAACAAACAAAGTATCAAAACAACTTCAAAACGAATGATAGAGGCTATTCTAAAAATTGTTTTATACCGAAAAATTTAAACAGCGCGGAAAAAAGGAATGAATGCAAAAAAAAAAAAAAAACAAGTTATCAACTCAGCTGATCTACAATTTACCTGTGTAGTTCATGCGATTTTTTTTTTTTTTTAATTTATGTATATATGTAGATGTTCAAAAAATCTATGAAAAAAACTGAAATTTAATTTAATTTTTGAATTTATGTATATTCGTAGGAGTATCTCTTAAGATTTATTCTGATATATTCTCCACAATATGGAGAAGATTAACTAGATATTCTGAGATATCTGGGTAAAATTTATTTTGGAATATTAATTGATCCTTATATACGTACTGTTGTAAATGACAAATATTCATGTTGATTTGTTTGGTTTCAGGAAGTCGTAGATTGAAGTAACCCACAATATGGAGAAGAATAACAGCTCAGTCTGCTGATTTTTACAACGACGACCTTCGAAATGTCAGGAAACTCTGGGAGACATATAAAACTTTGGATGACGGCAATGTAAAAAAAGAATAATAAATAAAAAGTAAGTTTCTATACCTCGATATATTTAATAATCATTAAAACTGTAAGATAATCCGGTATAACAATTAGAACTTAAGAACCTTGCGCATTTCTTCGATTTACAGCTTCCAAAAACCAAACAAACCAACCTGAATAGCCGTAATTTACATTGATATTCAGGATAAATTTTATTCGGATATTTCGGTTATTTCTTAGTAATAATTAAACCTTGATAATGTACCATCGTATTCTTTTGATGTTTCACAATAAAGGAACATTAACTAATGTGCTTTCATAAACGCCGTAACATTTTAATATATGTGCTAAAAATACAGCAACAATAGTAAGCATGCAATATTCAGAATTGGTTCTAAGTTTTAAAAAATATATTTTACTCAAAATTCCTCGAAAATGTCCGTTTTCTTACCCGAAATGAAACACCTGCAAAGATTGCTATATATTCGTCACATAAAGAAAATAAAAATAAAATGACAATTTAAAAAAAAAAAACAAGATAAATGAAACATTTTTTGTTCATTAAGCTTATCTTAGAATTTATAAAAAAAATTTATCATCTTTATTAGGAAAAATTAAAGTTAAATTTTTTAAAAAAAAAAATGAAAATGGTCCAGGACATTGCTGACACCCCCCCCCCTCTCTTCTGAAAACAATACTCATAAACTTCTGAGTAGAAATCTCAATTTTTGATGGATGTATAGTTATAACATTGAATATGTTTGGGCTTTTCCATAAATTAAATGAAAGTTTTGCAAATGAATGCAAAAAACAATTAAGAGGGAAATATACCCCCCTACAAAAAAAAAATATTCAAATATTTTTAAAAAACATAAGGCAGCAATGGAATCCATGCAATTGTTTCGAAATTCTGCAAAATTTTATCTTATTCTCGCTTATTTCTGCTTACGATACTAATTTAATTTGTAATTAATTTGTGTTATTTTTATTAACGTTGCACTTAGAAGCAACACGAGAATTATGAGCGATGGAACGGACCTTATTTTTTTGAGCCACGGTTAAGCGACGAGGACGACACTTTAGCTAGTACCTTCTTCTAACTTCCACCCCATCTAATATGAAGACATGGACCCTCGATAGATTCAGCGCCCAACAGCCTCATTACATGACGAATCTGTAGTGGCCAGAGTGAATGAGCTACAATACGGGTTTATGGTGCAAGAGTTAAATTTGGGTAAACTGCATCAAACATTTTTTCAAAGAAATGGTAAATGTTTTAAACCACATTAAAAAAAGATTAAAATGACGAAAGAAATACAATTATGGGTAGAAAATAATGTTAAATTTGGAGATTAAAATCTTGAATATGATATAATAAACCAATTTTATATCAAAAATACGTTTCAGTGAGAGTTTCTCCACCTAGTCATAACGTTTGTAGTGGCATAAGGCAACTCGTCAGAAACAATGCCGGCCGCAAACTCGCGACCATGACGAATCAGGTACCCGTGTCCGCCATATGATACCAAAACAAGAGCACAGAGAAAGTGATAAATATAATTCATGTTTTCTACTTCAAAAATAAAAAAAATACGGTAAAATCTTTGGGGGTGGAATTCTATGGTAATTTGTTTCATTTTCGCAGTGAATTTCAACAAGTATTATTCACGTATTTTCAATTAAAAAAAATAAACATAAAATGCAAAGGTTCTACATTCTAGCCTCGTTATAGTGAATTTTTTCACTGATCCCATCTGAAAACTCCTATTTAACAAATGCTATTTTTAACTATTATAATCAACTCCTGAAAAAAATGAAAATTCATGTTTTGTGTGGTGGCTGCGTTAACCTAGTGGTCATGGTAGCGGATTCGTAGCCGTCAGTTTTTTCGAGTCGTGGGTTCGAGCCTTGCTGCCACTAAAGACCCACTGTGTAACCGGGGCTGATGCACGTTAAATCTGTCGGGGCTCAATGTCTTCCCATGGCGTGGTGTGGAAGTTAGGAGAGATAGATGGCAGCTTAGATATCGTCCACGCCACTTGATCGAGGGGTAGAAATATATATATTTACTAAAACAGAAAAATGAATAAAGCTAATAGTTACTAAGAGAAACATTACTTAAAAATTCTTTTAGGGGATTTAAGTAAAATTAAAAGAAGTACCTAATTTCTTAGGCACCAATGAAAAAGTAAAACATTAATAAACTTAGAAAAGGTTAAACCAAATACAAATTTACCGAAAAAGAATTCTAAATTCTATTCCTATAAATGATGTCAAAAAAAGTAAATTAAAAACAATAAAACGATGCTCAAATCAGAGAGAGATTTAAAAAAAAAAACAAAGATAAATAAGAAGGAAAATCAAAAAAGATAGTGAAGCACATTTTTAAATTCGGCCAACTAGTTTAAGACAGTTTCAAAGCTATAATAAACTGTAATCACACAATGATTGCCGCCAATAAATCCACAGTCAAATACTCAGAAATTTCAATATTTCAACAGAATCGGCTAAAATAAATCGGTTATAATGAATTTTTATTTGGATCCGCAGGCTGTTAACTATAACGGAGTTCGGGGCAATCATTGTGAGCAACATTTGTTCACATTGATTGCATTACATATGCAGACAAATATATAGCAGAACATGCAACTGAAACGACAATAGCGTGAAAGGAATGTGCAAGCTTTCAGTAGTGCCTTCACCTCTTACTCACAGGGTGTAAATCCCTCCGGATCGCACGATGGGAGCTATTCCAAGGTCTGTGCCATGTGTCACAGCGATAGCTGTCTTTTTCAAAACAACAATGCGCGAAAAATGGTGTAGTAATTAATTATTTTAAAGTAAACATCTGCAGATTCTATAGGACTTACACAACAAATTAGCAGTTGTTGTTTGACAATCGTTTGAACAAATTGATGTGAGTATTTTTGTGAAAATAGAAAAAAAATCCGAGTATGAAGCAGTCATTAATATTGGTTTTTGAAAGGCAATACGTCTACACAAATCAAAGATTAGTTGGATGCTGTGTACGGAGACTCTGCACTCTCGTTTACCACCTTGAAATTTTGGGCAGTTGAAATTAAAAACGGCCGTACCAGTATGGGAGAGGATGAACGTTCGGACATCCAAAAACTGCAACCACCGACGATTACAGCGTTAAAGTTCACCACATGGTGCTAGACGACCCTCGAATTAAAGTGAGAGAGATAGCAAAGGCTATGATATATATGTTTGTCACCAAAAAATATGTTTGTCACATACTGAATTCAATATTTAGGCATGTGAAAGCTGTCCGAGCATTAGGAGCCGAGTTTGCTCATGTTAGACCAAAAACGTATTCGAATGAACATTCACAACGCTCTGTTGGAGCAGTTTAGCCGCAATACATCAGAGTTTTCACGCCAATTAATTATTGTAGATGAAACTTGAATACGATAGTATAAGCCCGAAACAAAGCAACAGTCAAAATAGTGGACTACGAAAGGGGAATCGGCTCCCCAAACTGTTTTTTTTTTTCAGGCTGGGGAAGTGATGGCGACTGTTTTTTGGGATAGTCATGGAGTTATTTTAATCTATTATCTTCAAACAGGAGAAACCATTACAGGAGCATACTACGCAACATTACTTGATAAGCTGAAGGCAGAAATTGCGGGAAAACGGCCACATTTGCAGGAAAAAACATTGTCTTACATTTTAATCATCGTCTTACTATCAATATGTATTCCTCTTCGACAAAGTTTTTGAAAAGTTAAAATAGATCTTATGACAGAGTGTCTGATTTTTAGGTAAAAGATGCAATTGACGTCATATGTAGATACATGACAAGTTTGGCCTACAGTATAAAAAATTTATTTATTTGTAAATATGAAAATATTTTTTTCGAGATCTAGAATCCATTTATATAGGCTTAAGGTTGTTTCACCCTTTAAAAAGATACATTTTGCTACAAAACTTCCCTTCCAAATTAAAACAGAAGCTCCAAATTGTAGTTTTATAAGATAGTTGGATATTATCAACATAAAGTAATAAATTTCGAAATACAAGGTTATTCAAACGATTTCTCCGGATTCAAAATTCCGTATTTTCATAAATAAACTCCCATAATGATAAGTAATACATAAATGCAAAGGGAAAATAAGAAAGTTTTTTTTACAAATATTCGATATGACTTACTTTATTTACACGTATAATGTCAATTCGATATGTAAATTCCTGCCAAACACGACGTAAAGTGTCAGTGGTAATGGATTGTACAACAGCAGAAATCCATTGTTTAAGTTCAAATAAATTTGTGGGTGATGGTGATGCATACACTTTATCTTTTACAAACCCCCAAAGGAAGAAACCACTTCGGGCCATATCCGGTGACTTGCGTGACCATCTGTGTTTCATCAAGTCATCTTGTCTACTGTGATTCATCCAACAGCAAGATAGCTCCGTGAAAGCTCCTAAAACAGCTTTCGTAAAATAACATCAAGAAGAACACGCGAGAGTCATCTATTGCTCACAAGAATTTTGAAATTGAATTAATCATACGAATAACCCTTCATATAGATCACAATTAGCTGCCTGAAAAAGATTAGTGATCGCAAAAATTGCTAATTCCTCTTAATACCATAGAATGGGACATAAGCTGTTGCACTTTTAACCCGAAAAATGTAATTAATTTTGAGTCATCATTGTTGACTCGAATTGGCGATATTACGTGATCATATTGCGCGACATATTGTCCCAAATATTTAGTATACAAGAACTTAATATACGGCACAAGGTCTTGTTCGCATTTATTCTGGATTCCTTATTTCAGTCTAAGATATATTATTTGTCAGTGTAATGTTTTTTTTAATTATTCTTTTAATTCCTAATATTATAGAAAATATTTCTGAAACTTAAATTAATTAAAATATTGCTACAAATTGTAATTTCATATTTCGAATTCTGCTGTATAGTAGGTTGTGTAATTGTTTGATTCAATATCTTTTTAGCGAGGTGTAGTCGCAAATAAAATATTGAAAACGGTATCAGTCACTCTCTAGAAGCAATTTAATTGTTCAACTTCTCTTCTTGAATTACAAAATTGTAAAATATAATTTTTTTTAAGTAACCTAAAAATATTAGCGAAGCACGTTACTGAAGTTCTGCAGAGCGTCATAGTTCCGTTTTCTCTTCATTGTCATTTACCTCTGAAGGGCTTCCCTTCTTTAATGAAATACGTGCATCATGACCCCAAGATACCCTAGTGATATTTTTTCTCTCCCAAGAAGTTTACTGTCGTCGATAAACATGGCTAACGTACCCCTGGCGATGCCCTAGCGATCTTTCTCCCAAACCAATTTTTATCCTTTCCTCATTTTTTCAACCGTCAAGATCACAGTTACACCACATTTCGCTCTTGTGTCATTAAACTCCGCTATCGCTAACTCATTTCATTGGCATTTACTTAATCGCGAAATTCAAAACCACAAGTCCTATTCCTGGGGGTACACGTACCACTAGTTTAGAACCACTATTCGAAAATACAATTAATTTAGAACAAGATAAAAACTGACTTTTTGATTTGAAGCGCATGACTAAAAGAAATTTTAAAAAACATTCGAGAACTTCTTCGAACTCATTCCGTCTCACAACTTTAAAAATCCCCAAATTTAATTTCCCCGAATCGTGAGACCACCCATCGCTAATGCCGATACCAAAGTGAGAACAACCAACGAAAATAAAAAGAACGAGATGATCTAAAACAAAGAGCGAAGCTTGAACCGCCATCTTTTCCCAGAAGTTCCCAACATTAGCGAAGCATTTTACAACCGCCAAGAATTAAATGCAGCTTTAATTCTTCGCAAATGGCTGAGTCTTGGATGTCTGCCCTCGCGCCAGACGTACAATGGACGTTCACATCTTCGACAGCTCTCGCGACTGTTGACGAACAAAATCATTCTCTGAAGTCTATTTTTTGCATCATTTAAAGCTCATTCACTGAAAAACAGGTGCCAAATTAAAGAAGGAGAAGCGATATCTCAGAGATAGGGCGAGCGGAGATAAGATTTAAAGTCTTTCTCTCTGCCAGTCCTTTGCAATAAACGCAAAACCTTTTTTAATTTGTTTTAACAAATGGTTTCCGAGACGAAATGCAGTAAACGTGGACCAAAGCTAACTAAAGTGAATGACATACCGCAGGCAAACCGAATATCTAGGATTTTTTTTAAAAAATAAAATATACGGTCGGACCCTGTTAACACGCGATTCAATAACACGCGAGTATGTTTTACACACTAATTTACTATGGCTCCCTCGATAAAGAATGGCTTGTAATATTTAGGCATCATAATTTTTATTTTTATTTTTATGAAAATCAGATTAATCTTTTGTTTGAATGACGTCACGACTTCCTACTAAGAGGAGAAGTTTACACCTTTATTTTTCCTTTTTGTTTAACATATGTGGACCGCCATTTCTTGGAAGGCGAAATGTTCTAGTTTGGATTTTTTTTGCATAAGAGATTATTTTCAAAAGCGCAAGATTAGCTGTACATTCTATCTTTTATGTACAGGTCAAACTTTAAGAGTTAAAAAAAGCTTTTTCTTAGAGCTTAGTATTAGAGATTTCAGCAATAACTAAAAATATTTCGGAAAAGAGTAAACATAAACAAAAAGCTTTTACAATCGAGGAAAAAAGGTTATCGGAAGAATTTGAAAAGAGGTAAGATAAACAGAAATTGCCAAATAACTTAATCTGCATGAGTCTATACCACGTGAATAGTTAAAATATGAGGATAAACTTCGTCAGTTTGTTAATGATGATACAAGAATAGCCAGAAAAAAGACTAGGACAGCGAAAAACACTAATCTTGGCAAATATCTGTTTTATTTTTCGCTCAATTTCTATTGATACTGTAATTCGGGGTTCACTTAAACCGTAGTTTAGTAATTATAAGCCTCAAATACCGCATGTTAACGGGTGTCAAGACTGTATTTGACAGAGTAATAAAATGTAGACCAAAAACAGTTAATCTTACAGACAAATCGTAGACATATGGGATTCTTATCGAATACCTTTGAATATGGCTTTTTTCTTTTTATCAAGAATAAGATATATTTGACAGGAAGGAGTTAGTAATATCAGCATGGATATTTTTTGGAAAACAAACTAAACATTTTTTTCCATTTACTAATACTGATTAAATAAAGAGAAAATCCTATATTGAAAAACAGTAGCAAGACTTATAAGATATCGTAGCTTAAATGCGATACGCCTTCTATTTTAAAATCCTAAAAGGTATTTTAGAAATAATCTCCAGGTTCTTATCAGAATGTAAAGCAGGAGTTTATTCAAAATGATTTCTCCGATTTCAAAATTCCATATTTTCAAAAATAAACAACACAGAATGATAAGTTATACATGAATATAAAGGAAAAATGTGGAAGTCTTATATTGCGAACAATAAGTGGCACTCGTGTGTTTATTGTGAAGTTAATTTACGAAAGCTGTTTAAGAAGCTTTCACGGAGCTACCTCGTGGTGGACCAGATGACTTATTACACAACTGATCACTTAAGTCTCCTGATACGGCCCCATCTGATTTCATTCTTTGGTGTATACGCCACGAAAACCCAGAAATTAACAACAGATTTCGTAAATAAAAGTAAACAACGGATTTCTTAAATAAAAGTAAACAACGGATTTCTTAAATAAACGTAATAACGGATTAAATTTGAACGAAAACAACGGATTTCTGTGTGTGTGCTGCTATACAATCCATTGCCATTGACACTTTACATCGTGTTTGGAAGAATATACGTATCGAATGGACATTACACGAATAAGAAATGAAAGTTATATCGAATACTTGTAAAAAAAAACTTTTATGTTTTCCCTTTACATTCATGTATTCCTTATCATTCTGTGTCATTCATTATTGAAACTATGGAATTTTGAAATCAGATGCATCACTTTGAATTTCCCTGTATATTAGGACAGTGGATAATACTCGTATCTGACGGCAGTCAAAGAGCAGACAATTTATATTGCACCATTATTACTTCCTTTTACAATTAAGGGTCATGAATGATTGTCTAATGGATTGAAAATCCCACTGGGATAGTAACCAGGTTAATTTATTCAGATCTTTCATTAATCAAAATTCACTCCCCAAACCTATTTTGTCTGTGGCAATGGCCCTATATACACATCTGATTAAAGCAATAAATTAGTATTTGTCTTCCCGAACCGATCGGATCCGTATCTTTTGAGGATTTACAAACGAGGGTTCTAGTCCTTGACCCTTTGCGGATTCTCTCTGAATTCACTCCTGGAGCGCCTTACTCAATACAGGTCCGATACAGATGTTCAGATTTCTCACTATCTCTACCACAAACCAACTAACTAAGCTACCAGCTCTGGCATTCAGCAATTTACAATTCATATGTCCACTTCCTCAATTATAAATGAAAAGTAAAACAAAGAATTAGAAATTTACTTTAAAAAAAATCGCATGTGTGGAACATATTTACGGAAGATAAAAGACGTTTACCCAAATTTAAATTATACTCCAAAACTGAAGCTTAAATTTGGTATCAATTTTTATACTTTGTATACATTTGTTATGTGTTTTTATACCTTGTTTTATGACAAAATATAAACCAGAAGATGAAAGACAGTCTTAATAGCAACGTGTTTTTCATTTTTTCAACTTCATTGCAGCCATCAAAATTTGAGTTCCTTATATACAAAAAAAAAAAAAAAAAAAAAATCACAATTCTTCGTATAACTTCCCATCGGCATATAACGACATAAATAAACCAGGATATTCTCAAGATCGTCTTAAACAAAGGTAGACATAAGGCTAGCAGGGGGGGGGAAGGAATCCAAAGAGTATTGACCCAGAGAGAAGTCATAATGACAAGTCATAAGGCCCTAAGCACTTAATGAGAGAGCTGATGACGAGATTTCCGAATGCCTTCATCATCTTTTCAAAACTTAACGAGCAGAGATGGATGTTGAATTCACTTTTCATTGCCGCCCTCTCCCTTCCCGCTCCATCCCCTCTCGCTCCGAATCGAATTGCTTTCGCGTTTTATATCCCATGCCCATCATCTCTGAGCCATAAAATGAAGGTTTCATTTCGATTCGAGAAACGGTTGTCAGAGCAAAAGGTTATTAATTAATGCATCAACAAAGATTGAGAAACTCGTTAATTAGGATTCATTCTGAAAATGATACGACTGTACTTAATGACTCAAACTTAATAGGCGATGGGTGTTTTTTTTCCCCTAGTTTCGGGAATGGTATTTTTTCTTTACGAATTTCCCCCCCACACACACACACAAATTGATTCATTGATTGGTTCAATAACGTTTATTGCTTGATTGATTAATTCGTTGTCAATTCATGTCTCTCTTAGAAACATCACAAAGCTATTGGTGACTGACCTTGTAATTTTGAGCGTCTATCAAGTGACAAGGTCGGCAGCTGAGCTAGTATTCACTCTACAAACTTCCACACCACAAAACTTGTAAAACTTGAATACACAAACAAAACTTGTAAAGACAGTCACAGTTACATCAGTAACGCTTAGTTCATCAGCCTACAAGTTCACAATTCAAAAAAATCAACACATTAATACTTCGTAAGGACTCCAATAGTTCTGGAACATACCATCCATCCACTCGGTCACGCTGGCGAGAGCCATTCAGCCAATAACGACCACCGCTTCCAATAGATTTCCTGATCTGACTTCGCATTGCATGTCAGTGGAATCCGGAGCCTGGACAGATTGAACGAACATCATCCCCCTCTACATGTGAGTGTTTAAAAGCAGCAGAGCTGGAGCTCACGTCTCCACGAGAACAAAGTCGGCCAGGAGTTCGCGACCATGAGCACTCAGCTACCGCGGCCATTCTTTTGAAATTTAGAGAGGAGCATTTAATTAAAACGCATTTGTTAGAATAAAATTAAAACTTAAATATGCATTTGTCATTAAAGCAAGTGAGATCTAATATGGGATATATTGTATACAAGGGGGGGGATCTATTCCAACAGAAATCTATAGGAGATTAAAATACAGAGATTACAAAAAGTGACTTTATACGACTTAAAACGTGGATGATTTTTGTGTATTTTTTTAAGGTTAATTTTTTTTTATTTTTTTATTATTATTTTTTATTTATTTATTTTATTTTATTTTATCAGAGGAATCTTAAACTCAGGGCCAGGGATTTTGATAACGGAAAAATGCATTATAGATGGGTGATGATAACGTGGGATGATTATCTGTCTCTTCATCTGAAAAAGTAAACAAGAGGTAGTTTTTTTTCCCCGAGAAGGGAGTAATAGGACACAAAAGACTTGACAGTCTGCTCTTTAAATTAACTCTAGCTTTTCCTCGAAAAAATATAAGTGAATTCAAATAAAATAAAACTCGTTAAGTTAGATTATTTGGGACTAGAACTAGTCCACGATGTCGAAAATCTGGGCTGACCAGAGAATATGAAAAAAATTAAATGAAATGAAACACATTTACAGAAAATCATCTTTACATTAATCAAACAGAGTATTAATCATGTTTATAATAGATAAAGGTGTCTACTTTGTGAACAATAGAAGGGCACTTAAAACTATTTTAATGTATTTTCCAACGAAAGGCTGCCGTCTACCCGCCATTTTGATTTCATGGAAGTAATGTTAATCCTACGGAATTTTGACTTTAATTCTCACATCTTTACTATTTGGTGTATTTGAATGCAATAAAATGCATCTGAAAGAGCAAAAAATAATGAATGCTTCTGTGGAATTACTTTTTTCTCCGATTTTTAAAAATATTTTTATTCTTATTTTAAGGATTCGCTTGTCTTTAAAAAATATTTTTAAATATTTTAAGAAATCGGAAGAAAAAAAGTAATCTCACAGAAGCATTCATTATTTTTTGCTCTTTTAGAAGCACTTTATTGCATTCAAATAGATCAATTAGTAAGGATGTGAGAATTAAAGTCGAAATTCCATAGAATTGGCATTACCTCCAAGAAATTAAAATGGCGGGTAGACGGGAGTCTTAATGCATTTTCCCGATTTCTACACAAGATATTATAACACCGTTATACCGTCACTGGTGATAAGAGATGTAACTGAGGTTTTGCAGAATTTGCAATTAATATTTGTCCTCCCCCCCTCCACCATTCCTTGCCTTTCATATATTCATAGCTGTTCGAAAATTTCAGAAACGAATATTTTTTCAAAATACGCGGGTAAAACACACACAAAAATTGTTTTAATGGACATTTACAAATTACTCCTAAGATTTTTAAAAAAAAATTCTTTGTGCTGACCGATCCGTGTTATGCGGAAATTCGAGTATAACGGGTATAACTTAACAACTTAATTCTGTATACTGTTTGTAATTAATGAGCTCTTAAAAATAAAGGAGGGCTTTAACCTGATTTTACCGGGGGGCGGGAGTGAAAGAATCTTTCTGCGAATAACTGTATACAAGTGCGGTATGAACCTAGAAAATGAGCCGAAACAACGTGGAATGCTCAGATGTTGGCCAGATTCTCCCTGCGCCGACCTTTGGACCGGCAACGAACAAGGAAGGCCCTTGTCCTCCAAAACAAACAGATACAAGAGGAGAAAAAGGGGAGCCTCTCCAATTTACGACGATCGAGAGGATAAGCGGGATTTCGGCCCCGACAGGACGACGGATTGGCGACAAAAAATTATCACCCGTCGCTCTTTTTTTTCTCTCTCCTCATGTTGAGGATTTATTACTCACAGTTTTAGTGTGCTTTCACAACTTTTTTTAAACACGAGTTATCCAAAAAAAACGAAGCAAAAATACGGGATATATTGAAAAAGTAATATTTTCTTCCAGGTGATGTAACAATGGAGAGAGAAAAAATCAGTCAGTGGATGCGCCTTAAAAAGTATCTGAGGAGTGTTTTTGTTTTTAATTAATTATGACAGTTATATAAACATATGAAAAATTAATCGCCGATATTTAATCATTTATTGTCTATCCGATTTAAAAATACCCATTAAACAACGATATAAAAACCAATTTTGCTTTTATATTATCACTAGAGCACCATGTTGAAAAATGACGAATGATAATTAAAACTGGTAATTAAAATTAGCAAAAAAGTAATCAATCAATTGATCAGAGATTCAAGATGTAAAAGAATGCCCGTGCAAAAAAAATGTAGAACATTCGAGTCCTGATTCTATTAAATACCTGTCGTGTAGTGAGGCTAAATGCAAGTTTTTTCTGTCGAGGAGCCAAGTCCTCCCGTAAGCGGGATGTGGAAATTTGGATAGGCGGTGGCAGTTCAGAAATCGTCCTAATCACATTGAGACTTTTATAAGAAAACAAGTAAAACTACAACCCATTGAATAAGTATAAGAAACTCCATTACGGTTATATATATAATTTGAACCGATTCATCTAAAAAAAGGTCGAAAACACCCTAGTCAGCAATCAGCCAAAAATCTGTTTTATGCTGTTCTGAACTATTTGGAATCGTTTCCCCTCATTGCATTGACAGTGACATGGAAACAGAACAACTTGAATGGGCAACTCTTCGGTTCATTGTCAACCAATGCAATTTTAAATCCTTCCTTGTCTGAGTACTTTTATCCTCGTCCATTGTTTGGAGCGCAAGAGTTCTATTCTTTTCACTTATTTCCCCGCAAGAGATAAAAATTATTGCCGAGCTTTGTTTTCCATTTGTCACCAAACAACATAATTTCAGTCGGTAATTTCTAATTTATAAAACAACATATTGAATTTAAACTTCTCTCTGTAAAGCTATGATCCGAAAAACGAAAGCACTTTAATATCATACCTGCAACTTCAAATCGTGAGCCAAGCGATACGTCTGCGGAAAGTATCAAAATTTTTAATAATTGTTTCGTGATAAGTTATTTAAATTATTGCAACAGTAGTGAATCTAATAACAATCTAATATTCGACAGTTCATGAATTAAAAATATGACATTAAGTACTCTGAAGAACATTGGTGAAATTAACAAAATGATTTGCAACCATGTTCCATGGTTGAAGACATAGGTTTCTAGGCTAACACTTGTGACTTGAATTCCTAATAAATTTTAAGATGGGAAAAAGATTTCAAACTCTTTATTATCAGCATTTGCTTGAAATAATTGCTACAGCATTTGCTGCCAAAATGCTTTATTTTCTATGTCTGCAGCTAAAATTAGAAAATGATATTCAACTTAGTATTAATTTAATAAAAAAAATTGATTTTTTTTTAAAAAATGCAACCTGTTTGATTATGTGTCTATTATAACAATTCTGTAGTATTAAAATCGTTTGAATAGGTGTGAATTCTGAACGAGGAATCTAGGGAACAATTGAACAAAATAACAGATTTAAGAACAGTTCTTTGAACAGGAACAGGAACGATCAATTCATTTACAGGAATAGAAATTATCTTTTTTAAAAATATTTTGATTTTGTGTGTGTATGAAAGAGAAGACAATAGCAAAAAAATCTCATTCCTCGCTTTACCATGACTAACTAAAAATCATTTCACAAAAGCTAGAATATTACAAAAAGATATAATATTTAAAATCTAATGAACCGAGTCCAAACATAAGAAAATTTCATTCAAATGAGAAATATGACAAATTACCAAGAGCATAACTCTTAAAGTGACTTCGTTTCATGCTGATGTAGCGCGGAGACAAAACATGATGTTTGTTCCGCCCTGTGTGGAAACGAAACGAAAAATGTAATATTTGCGAAGCACGGAAGCAAAAACACAAACAGGAGCTGTCATCGACGTTCAGGAACACTTCCAACTCGCCCATAATCTTCATCGCGCCACAATGCTAAGAATATTATTGTTCCATTTTCTCAAAAATAGCGGAGGGAAGAAGTAGGGCGAAGAGAGAAGTCGGCGTTTTGCTCTTGTATTTCGTAAAAAGTTACAATTCTCGGAAAAAGATGACGAAAATGAAACAATTTTGAATACTGTTCCGAGCCTGCGGTGGTATTCGCTGAATTTTGTTATGTATGATTAAATAAAATTATCTTTGATTCTCCGTAACTATACTATTAATTTATTTTATTTGTCTTAAAATGATTGATAAAAGTAACGTTATGAATAATTTTTATCTATTTGTGAATAACTATACACAGTTCTTAACAACAGCAATTTCTTCCAAAACTGCAATGCAAAATTAAGTATACTGATATCAATTAAATTTAATATGATTATAGTATGTTTATCTACCACATCCAAAAACTTTATTTATAGTTTATTAACGTCGAAATTAAAAGCTTCGCGACTATTATTGAGGATGAACCTCATCATTTTGAATCTTTATCTAGTGACATATGAGCTGGCATCTCACTCTCGTAACTTCTACACTGTGAAGTAATGACTTTCTGCCTCCACAGATTTAACATTCATCAGCCCCACTACATGATGGTTCTTTACTGACATCAGGACTCGAGTCCACGACTCGGCGGAGTTTTCAGGAGCTCGCAACAAAAAACACTCGGCTACAACGGCTCCTACATCCATGTACATATAGCTACCTCTTAATCGTTTTATGATAGGGTAACGATGTCTGCTCTGGTTCTTCAATTTCCGCAATCCACCTCCTGAGGACTTCGAAAATCTCCATCCCAGGATGCATTTCAGTATCCAGTATTACATGTTCTACCTGATGGCGGATCCTTGCAAAGATCAAATATCGCACTTAAGACCTTGCTTGAATATTGTCAAGAAATGGCGCGACAGGGTTTTCGTTCCCCTGTATATCAATCAGCGAAGCTTAACAATTCTCAAGTTGATTTCCCCTGAGGACAGAGGAGCAAACTTGGGTTATTAAAGTGAACGACGAGTTCTTTAACACCAGTGGCTCGTAATACAACTTTAAGAAGAAGACTCTAAGAGGAGGAGGATTATACTGGTGAAGAAAGACATATCAAGTTGCTCCAAACCCTCGCTAACTTGTGTAAAAAAAAAAAAAATGGGAATCTGTAATCTAGACATAACTCTGAAAATGTAAGAAAGGTTTTTGGATGATTGTTTATTTATTAACATCACATTTTAAAGAAACACTAGACCACTGACAGTGGACCTCGGCGTGTTGAACCTCGGTCAAGTGAGATGAGCCGTCATCTATCGCACCATCCAAATGGGAGATAAAGGAAAACGCCGACGATTCAGATTTAACGCGCATCCAACCCACTATACGGTGTGTCCTAGGTGCCTTCAGGACTTGAACACACGACTCGATGGAAACAACGCCGACCGTGAATTCGCGGCCACGTGCAAGAAAGGAAAAATGGTGAACGAAAGCTGAGGTTCATGTTGCAAGAGCCAAATTTGGCTACTCCGTGCCAAACAATGTGTATTTGTGATCTAGACATTTGAAAAAATGAGATAAATAAAAAGGTACACATTTTTTGATAAAAGAAGGGTCAAAATTAGAGAAGGATTGCTTGGGTATCTCGGGGGCGCTTCACTTCCTTTTAATAAATACCCCATAAGAAAGAAAACGATCACTAGAGTACTTCGATATCCGATCACGATATCCGTACTTACCTAAAAAAAAATAAGTCCATAAGAGATGTAAAAGGAAAAAAAAAGAGGAAATAGAATGAAGAAACAAAAAGGGTTGCATACAAAGATTGATCGTTATGATATTCTGGTGGTTCGGTGGTTTACCAAAAACAGAAAACCCCATGAGAATAATATAAGATCAATTGGACACCTCGGGGTCTCAAATCCCGTACATACCTAAAGAAGATAAGTCCTTAGCAATCTAAGAGATAAGGATTCGATTAATCAAATCAATGTAAATTATGATTATATAGTTTAATCCAGAAATGTATCGCCTCTCGGTTTCTTTAATTTTGGGGTTAAATGTATGGTACGAAAAAAGCGCAGTGAATGACAAAAATCAAATTTCAAAGGAAGCCTACATGGAAAAGAATATTTCGGGTTTCATTGTAATTTTTTTTCTTTTAATTTCTACAATTTTCCCAGCCTTTTGTTTTATAATTAATGTAGAATTAGAACAGACAGAACGGCAGTGTTTGGCAAACTGATCTTATTCGTGAGCTCGTTGATATGCGGGTTCAAATCCCTATTTCACTAAAGATCCTAAACTAGATAGGATGATGCATATTAAATTTATCGGAGATGAACGTCATCACATTGGGATGGTGTGGAAGTTAGGAGAATGAGGTATCAGCTCAGGTGTCGAACTGATCAGTTGACCGAGGCTCAAAATTAAAAGGTCCGTTGCCAATAGCCCTTGTGTTGCTTTTATTTCGATTTTGATTCAAAATAATGGAATGCAAGCTGTATTAAGGGTCTATCATTCCTATAAATTGGTTCCACCATTATTAAAAAAATCACAATCTTTCGACCAATGGAACTCCCAATCTTACTAATAAGGTACAGCAAAACCTAATTTTTAACAAAGCTTTCCATGTATAATGTTTCAGTAACAAAACCGAAAAACTTTTTTCAGTTGATTTAATGTATCACACGCTGATATCAAACAGAGAAATAAAATTCGAATTGCAAGGATTCGGAAAACCTTCCTTTTGCGCAAGTCACGATATTTAATGAACATGGCATAAAAAGCAATCAATCATAGAGTGCCACAAGCACTAACACATTAGTAAAACAAAAATGGCAACGTAAGTAGTGTATAGGATAACGGATTTGCATATGTAGTTTACATCTATTTTCTTTGCATTGAGCGTTAATTATAAAAAATAAAAACGTTAATTATAAAAGGAACAGAAGTAAGCTCTTGTTTTAAAAAGCAATTTTATGGCAGATTTGACATTGATGTTCTAACTTCGCAAAATTCAATGTTCAGCACTGAAGAACCGTTCCTGTTATTTAACAATGATGATGTGTAGCTTTAAGTCTCCGTCTACCAGCCATTTTGATTTTGTGAATGTAATATATCCACAGAAATTTCTACTACCACCTCAAATCTATACTGTTTTTATTTATTTGAATACCAAAAAAAGTGCGTCCGAAAGAGCTAAAAATAATAAAGGTCTCAAAAGAATTATATTTTTTTCTCTGAATTTTAAAAATATTTTTACCCTTATTTTAATGATTCGATAAAGGCTTTTCTTATCTGTAAAAAATACTCTAAAATAGTTTCACAAATCAAGGAGAAAATGTAATACCGAAGAATTCTTATTTATTTTTCAATAAAGTGCAGCCTAAAAAGTAAAAAATAATGAAGGTTTCTTTGGAAAAAATTTTTTTTTCCTCAGATTAAAAAAAAATACATCTGTTTTAAGGATTTGTTTGTGGGATTTCCAGCCGTTAAAAAATAATTTAAAATATTTTCAAAAATCGCGGAGAAAATGTCACTCCGCAGAAACTTTTATTCTTTTTCTGCTCTTTCAGATGCATTTTATTTCATTCAAATCTACACTCTTGTCTAGATCTGAGGAGGAAAATAAAAATACCATATAGGATTACTTTTACGTTTACAATATTGAAATGGCTGGTATATAGACAGAAGCCTTATACAGAGATCTCAAACGTAATTACTTATTATTTGCTTCTAGATATCCTATTGTGAGTATAAGAATTTAAATGTGCTGCCTCTTCTGACTGAACATTTAAAACATTTTAGAATTTCTTTTGTGTGTCACTAAATAATGTATTGCTGCACTTCAAAAATTCTCAACCTTTTTAATGGCCATGCAACAAACCAATTTAACCTATCAATAGCGCGTACGTGTTTATTTCCCCCCCGCCCCCGTTACTTTCGTTTAAAAGTCAGCTGCCTAAATTCTGACTTCCAAGCTCCATTTCATCATTAATTCGTTTATAAACCAATTCTTTCATTCATCAAAACCTCGTTAAATTCTCGTTTAGATATTTTAACTTTTATCATCAACAATTAGTATAATTCAGATATTAAGCCATTAAGAATTTAAAACAGTTCTTTTAAAATCACTATTTATATTCATTAAGAGCAATCTTGGACCATATTTCGAATAATAATTGGACTGATTGGTTTGGTTTATAAATAACGAATCTGATTTTAAATATTCAAATTTCGTTTTTAAGTGTTTTCGTTCATATTTTGGAAATAATATCTTAATATATAATTCACCAACATATGTATTAGGACAATTATTTTTTTTCCATATATTAAAAAATGGCGACATATGAAATCCAATGAATAGCAATAGACGCATGAACAAATATTCGATACGGTACGCAATTTTATGGAGAAAATTGAATTATCACAATCAGAAAGTTCCTGCTAATATATTACTCTTATGTGTGTTAAAAAAAAATCTTCAAAAGAAAATTGTTCTTAAAATAAGTGCATTTAAAGATATGTACTTTTTTCTAAATTTTATAAAACTACAGATTTTTTTTTTTATTTAATGATAATATTTAAAAAAAAAACTGACAATTTCAGATTTTGATGAAAAAACAAGAATTCCTTTCATTACTGTTTTACTTAACAGCCGATTCCTGTAGACTGTACATGTATAAACGTAAATGCAGCAATTTCACATATTTTCACAAAAAAAAAATTACTAATGAGAATCAAAAGGAACTAATTTGATGTCAAATAAATCACAAAATTCAGGTTGTTACAATGCAATCATGTGCTACAGAATTGTTGTTTTTAATTAGATATATCACAATCCAGATTCTATGCATTAATACAGGTTGAATTGCTTAAATACTTTTCCTAATGCGTAATTTAAACCTACTAATTATATTAGCGAACAATTTGAGCTAAATTCTTTATAAATCGTCAGATTCCAGACGAAACAGCAATTTAATATTAGAGTTTTATAAGGCGAAATGCATCACGGATATGCGATGTATTTTCCATTCAATTGTTCAAATTCTGAACAAACGTACTAACAGATAAATTGGTAAAATTAAGTATCTCCGATACTTTGAATTTTTTTGGTTCAATACCATTTTTATATAACATTATTATGTAAGGAGAAAGTTTGGTCATTAAAACTAGTTTAACCCTGCTTAGAAACGGTCAAAAGCCAGTCGCGGCAGCGCTTAAAAATATTTTATTTCGTTTTCTTTTTGGTTTTTCTTTATATTTATCTATTTTTTGTCCTATTCTCTAATCTGCTCATCTTTCTATTACTTTTAATTTACTTTCCATACCATCATTTATGGTATGGTATTCTTTTTGGAAAATTAGTATTTTTTGTTCAACTTTTTTTTAATAACTATTTTGATTAACTTCATTCATTTGGAAAATTTGTATTTTGCATAATTTTTATTATTTTTGATAAATTTGTATTTTGTTCAACTTTTATAATGTTTTAGTTTTCTAAGAAAATTAGGCATACAAATAAAATGGAAATTTGCCTTTTTCCTATTAATTTTAGTTCTATCTAAAAAAAAATGTTTAAATTTTGTATCTTTTTGTAACGAAATATTATAATAACTTTTCTGTTTTAATATTTATTTCTATATTAATTTTAATAAAAAAATTCATATTTGATTACTTTATTTTTATTTGATTTACTGTGTGTGTATTATAAAGCAAGATTTTATAAAACTCATAATGAATTAGATGGCTAGATGGTTAGCATAATTTAAAAAATTTTATAAGTGCATAAATTTATATCCTTTTAAGATACCCTATGGAAAGCACATTTTTTAAGATAAATACAACTAGCATTTTAAATAACTGTTTTAACAGCTTATATACAAGAAACGAGGCGGCCCACAATTCCCGCTTTTCTTCTATACTTTATGAAAGAAAAGATTTAATTTGAAAATATATGGAAAAAGAGATCAAAAACACTTAATAGATAGTTATATATAAAGTGATAAAAAATTTACATTTGAATAAAAACATAATTATATGTGGAACAAATTAATGGAAATAATTAGCATTCGCGTCTGTTTCATATGAAATAAACTATCTAAATCGTTTATATATACGATACTATTAAAATCAAAAAATTTCTTCATCTTGATATGCAATATTTGATATACTTGTACATATAATATGTTCATTATATCAAAACCCGAAAGTTTCAAGTTCTAATTTATTTCAAAATAACGAAGTGTTCTTCAACTTTTAATACAGCAGTTCAGCGGTAAAATTGAGTTTCTATCAATAATAATCAATTTTAATCATTATATTTTGCTGTTTTAAAATGAACTGAAAAAGTAAACAATTTTCTATAAAAATAAATATAAAAACCCATTTATTCCCATTTCCGAAACCAAAAATATATTGTGAAAACATTAAAACACAAAAGGTGTCAACAATTTTTATTCTAAATCGAAATTTGAATGTTATTTTGCAGAAGTTAGGACATATTAAAAGGAAAACATTTAAAACGAAATCATTACGACTCTCCATTTAGTATTTATATCGCTCGAATGAAACAGTATTCATATCATTATAGATAGAATATTTACTAACAAGAAAACTTGCATTTCTTTCTCATAAAACACGAAACCTAAGTAAAGGCACATTCGAGATATTCTGTATTCAAAATAGTTCCATAAACAAATCACACTTTTATGATTAACTAGACTTTCTATAGCATCGAATTCAGTAAATGTATAAAAACACGTGAGACATAATTTTTGTTTACATTAATTGAAACAACACTTTCTCTCGGAAAATTGTAAGTAATGCACATTTTAAGCAAATATTCACAACAAAAAAAATAAGACAAGATCCTTACTCACAGTATATGTCGCGGGGTTATCCTGAGCACATGTCCTGTTCTTAATGAGGAAACGGGGGACGGAGGAAAGCGTGCTTAGACTGACTCCGACACATCTGTTTGTGCTGCGCGCCGATCCTTTGAGAGGTTGTAACAACGCGCCAAATACCGCCAATTCTGCTCGCCAAACCAAAGATCTCATTCAACTGATATGGTTTTGTGAAAAATAAAAAGGAAACGCGATATTCTTGGATTCTGTTGGTTTCTGATGTCCAAATGAGAAATTGTGATGTAACCAAGAAAAGTGGTGTAGGAGGGGGGGAGGCATTGGGGAGAGAGGAAGATTATAAAATATTGGATCTGTATAACTACTGCATTTTAATTAATCATATGTATTAAATTGATTTTATTCTATTTAATGTGTTAGATACGATAATTTTTCATATGTATATATTTATTTCATTTTTTCCAATTCTCCAATTAACGCTGATTTTTGATGCCGATTCCAGACCCGATTAAGACTCGATTACCGGACCGATTCCAGACCCGATTAACAAGTTATAGATGTTCTGATATTTTCCAATATCAAAATAGCTATAACAGCTCAGAATATTATTTAAATTGTATTATTTAAATTGATTGGATGGGAGAGATGTATTTATATACAACAGAATAGAAAGCAAAAAAAAAATTTATACAAACGATTATTTCTTAAGCAAAAAAATAATCTTTGAATGCATTTCATATGTTTTTTTTTTTTTTTTTTTGTATCATAATTTTAACAGGCACATTTAAAAACATAAGAAATAAAACTTAACTCTATGTACTGTAGTTTTACAGGACGTATGAACATTTGTTAGGTGACAAATAAACACGACGCAATTACAATCTTTAGAAGTTGTGGATTCAAATATTTCATTTATTAGTAATGCAAAGGATGCCGAAAAAAAATGTCTTCTACATTAATTTCTAATTTTTTTTTTTAATTTTTAATTTTTATTTACTATTCTTTATTGATTTTATTTATTTATTTATTTGAACTTGAAATCTATTATTATTTATAAATTGTACTCTAACACTAGTTAGAACACATTTGAAAGAAATCTTTTTTCATGGTACCAGACGTAGTTGTGAACAAGAAGTGTCGTATCCGTCATTTTGACGGCTCATGTAATTTTAATGTGAATTGAATCTCAGTAAACCATTTGTCCGACTTGTATGCAATCATTTTTATGTTGTTGACCGAACGGCAAATCACACGTTGTGATGTTCATGACATCTAAGAAATAAAAGTGAAAAAAAAATCATTTAAATAAAATTCTTCTTAAAGAATCGTGCGTTTTTCAGTCACGTGACAAACAATGCGCAATAATATATTTTCTAACGAACAAATAAGAAAAATGATAATCATAGCCAATAAGATTTAATTAAGCTAGATAAGAAGAGAAAATTATAACACGGAGTGTGCTTTTAAAATAAAGGAAAAAGAAGAAAGTTTTGATAAATTAAATTTTTTTTTCCATCCGTATACCTGCTAAGTAACATTTTTTCCGATACAAAAATTACATCTTAAGCTGGTTAAAAAAAAGCGGCTTCAGTCAAAAGTTCATCTGGAAAATTAAATATAATGCATATAATTAATAATATATTAAATCTGAATAAACAATAAATAACAGAAAAATAATATCGCAAATATGGAATGTTTTCCTCGTGTTACATTTGCATAATTCGTGTCTTGGGTTGTCAGCGGGTCAAAAATATTAAATGAACATTTTTCAAAAATTGTTCACATTCAAAGTATCACAAAGAAACAAGTATGAACGAAAAAGGAAAATGACTCTCCAGAGGCTCCTAGGAATACAGTCGGACCAGTAAACGCGTGAGTCTGCTTTATACGCACTTTTATTATTTCTCTCTCAATAAGCAGTACATCATGATCACTTCTAGAGGTTGTGTCATCACAACTCTTATGGTTTTTTCAAATTGAAGCTCTGGAAAATATTTTGTTCAGATGACATCAAGAGTTCCTCTAAGAGCTCACATTAATATATTCCCCCCTCCCCTTTCAATTATAAATATATGGAAAGTAAAATCTCAGTGGTACAGAATGTTCGGCACATGTTTTAATCGTTTAAAATTTTACCTATAATGATTTATTTGTATTTCTATCAAAACTATATTGAGGCTCGATATTCCAACAAAATCGCTTATCTAGCACAGCAGTAATTCCAAACATGGGGTTAAAAGAAAGCATCTACCTTTACATTTATATTTTCCTTAGATCGCCATTTTTCTAGCTAGATGTGAAGTGTGATTACTAATTAACGTCGCACTGAAAAGTAACACGAGGGCTATATGCGACGGATCTCATCATTTTGAGTCTCGGTCAAGTGGCAAGGACGACACCAGAGCTGGAATTTTCCTCACCAAACTTCCACATCTCACCAATGCGAGTTTATTGAGCCTCGACAGATTTAACGTGCAGCAGCCCTGCCACATGGGGAGTCTTTAGTGACGTCAGAGCACAAATCCACGATTCAATGAAAACAACTCCGGCCGTGAGTCCGCGACCATGACCACTAGGCTACAGTGGCCACTTTTTTCTAGCTAGAGTCAAATAGATCGCTAAATTTCTAGGGTTAGCTAATGTCGTGAAATGAAACAAGGATTACTCTATATTTTGGAACTAAGTTAATTTGAAAAGCTCAAACCCGAGAAGGACTCATTCATTTCATCCAATGGTTTGGATTAAAAACTGTTTGGATGATTTTTTTGTTTGTTTGTTGTTGTTGTTGCAATAATGATATGATACCTAAAGAGTAGTATCTACACTAATTTATTATAATTTAAAATTGTTTATTATATGCGCAATGCAAATATAACATTTTGGGTTGTTCACATGGCACGCAAGAAAAGTATTACAACCTCCTCAAATATGACGTTCTAGTCGAACGTTTTATAGATCTCTGATATTCTTTCTGTTCAGAAATGTTTGTGTGGAATGGAACTGGTCACGCCTCTTTCAATATCACAGAACGTAATCCTTTCTTTTGGTTGAATAGCTGAATATAATAGGAATAGTTATTGGTCGCTTAGCAATCCAACCAGGGTTGGAAATGACACCTGCAAAACTAGACATCTGATGCAAGGAAGATCTTGGTTCACAGCAGAATCGGACTCTAAAAGGTCAAAGTTCATGAGAAACAGAAAATTTGCTTGCCCCATCTCACGAGTCCAGCTGTCTTTAATGAGAACCTTGACCGGATGTAACCACTAACGAACTTGTTAAGTGTGATCGCCCCCGGCGTTCAATGTTTTTGGATCATGTAGAGGGGGAGAAAGTTGATTGACCTTGGAGTGCCGGAAAAGTTTCGAACCCTTGTCCACTGGGTCCGATAGTTTAGTTTAGTTTTTATTAACGTCGCACTAGAAGCAACACGAGGGCTATTGGCGACGGACCTCGTAATTTTGAACCACGGGCAAGTGACGAGGACGAAACCTGAGCTGGCACCCCCTCTCCTAACATCCCCACCACACCATGGGAGGGCCCCACAGATTTAACGTGCATTAGTCCTGGCTACACGGCGGGTCTTTGGCGGCCAAGGATCAAACCCGCGACTGAACGAAAACCACCGGTCACGAATCCGAAACCATGACCACTAGGCTTCCGCGGCCTCCACAGGGTCCGAAAGAAAGTTGACGGGTTGCTTTTTGCTGCACCTTTATCAACTGGACCAAAAGAGATGTCCCGTTCAAACAAATTGTTAGGACGTTTTAACTTTTGCCGTTGTTGAAGAGAGTCACCACATACTCCCCCTTCAGTACCATCGTGATGATAGGAAGAGAAACATTCTAAGTTATATCCGAAGATAAGGTCACTTTTTCAGCCATTACTGCAATGGATATACTTCTCCTCTTTATTGTAATGAGTTTTGTTTTGGACAGGTTCCATTTGGCGTCATCGGCTGTCTTTTGTTAAGTGGAGGGTCTCGCCGACACGTGCGCCGTAGACAGAACATCACCAGTTGTGATTTATGTGCAACAGTCTTAGACACACACAAGAAGGCAAGTGTTTTGTGTCGGAGGTATATGCAATCAGTAGTTGTAGGTTGCATTTAATGTTCCCGTCTAATTTTCAAGTCCTGGATCTCTACTTGTGCGTTGATGATTTTCAACTCCTTGACGAGGGAGGTCAGTTGCTCTTGAGAGTGCTGGCTGCGTTTCGAACCCTGGTCCACAGGACCCGAAGAAAAATTGACTTTTGCTCCGCCTTTATCAACTGTATTAAAAGACACGTCCCATCCGAACTAGTTATTAAGACATTTTAATTTTTGGCACTTTTGAAGAGAGCTGCCGTAACTGTGTACTCTTATTGTAAGCTCTCTATTAAATAATAAGCCGTTTAATATTGTTTTTAAAAAATTACAGTACTCCCTTTACTATTCAAATTTCCAGTTACTCCAGTAATCCGGCATCTTTATACAGGAAAATTATACAGAAAATTATTTTAAGCATTCTACTTCGATGGAATAATGTAAGCCCTAGGTTTGCGATATTTTTAACCCTTCTCGAAACAAAAATTATTTACCACCTTCCTTTCAGAACACACCGGTTCCCGGTGTTGAAATCGATATAGTTGTGAGTTTCTAAACCTTTAATAAACATTTAAAAATGTTTCTAAAAAGTCATAAAAAGAAAGTAATCACGCAGAAACATTCCACTTGTTTTTCCTCTTTCGAAAGTATTTCATTCAGTGCAATTAATTAAAAGTAGTAATCTAGCTTTGCGAAGAAAAACAGGAAATTCCATAGGATTAATATTATAATTGGAAATTCGTAGTGGCGTGTTGACGGAAGCCGTAATCTTCTCGTGACCTGTCCATACTTGTAAATGTTTATTCTTCGAGCAGGAAAACATGAAAACACACAGCGCTGCTCCGAGTGGCAATTGTTAGTGATTATCCAGTAATTCAGTGTTTTCGGTAATCCAGTAGTTCTCTGGTTCGATTCTGTACCGAGAAAATATTGTATGTAATAAACACAATACGCCTTAATTATGCAGTTAAATGGAATTTTAAAGTCATAACTTTATATTTTCCAATTTTTCTCTTGAACACTTAAATTTCAAAACCCATTCATCCTTACAGTATAAGAGATAAAACACACGGAGCGCCTTTTACACCAGAAAAAGCTACTCTTCTCTTAAAACATAGTGAAATCAGAATATAAAATTAGTTTTGTTTTCCCGGAAAAGTGTTCCAATTTCGGGTCCTATTCTTTAACATTTCGCGAAGATAACCTTAAGAGCAGTATATGGCTTTGCGTTTCTCATGCAATAGAAGAACATGGGACTGTAAATCGGGTTTTATACACCAATACCCTTGAATATTACAATACCCCTGGATAATGAGTAACTGCTCGAACTTCTTAGACCATTTGCTTAATATGTTCGCCGTTTTGAGTAGATGTCAAACGGAATAAATAATAAAGGAACTGGAAAGAGACACTATCGACATGTATTGGCGATGGTGAGAACACGACATTTGATGGGATAAATTAAAAAATCCTACTTTCTAATATATTTTCGTACGGCAGTAATTGAATCTTATATTCTGAATAAAGTGAATTACATCTCTCGTACATATTTTTATGCTATTTCTTATTTTGCTGCACGCCTTTTTTTCCTTATCATATCTCTGAAATTTCTAGAATATTTGACGAAATCATGGTGAATAGTTTTTGCAGCAAGATCTTAGAAAAAATGAGCACAAGTATTTTTGTATGCAAGTTTAAATGCCTAAAACAAGATTCTTCTTCTTATCATGATATTGAACCTCGTGGTATGATAAGGGGACCGAAAGGGAAGAATGATATTGGTAGCCTCATTGTAAGGAAAAGGATTATCATTCCACAATAAGATAAAAAAATCACGTGGTCGGAATATTTATCCGATATTATATTGCAGTCACAAACCTTTTAGTTGTTGTTAACTTTACAAAACATTATGAAAGTTGATAGACTTTGCACAATACTGGCTGCGGAGCTTATCTATAATTTTTCTTTCTCTGTTGCAATTATTGCTATCACAGAGCTCAATACCAATACTTTTTCTATATTTGATTTTACTTTGAAATTTTGTTTAAAAGAAACTAGCTTAGCTTTATTGAGCTAAAGCAGTTTTAATATATTTTATAGCAATTTATTCATGTGGGCATTTCAGTGTGACTAATAATTTACAATCTCATATAGGTATTATCTTCAATAGTATAGTTACAAAACATAGAGTAATCCTTGCCTCATTCCAGAACCTTAGATTATCACAGAAATTTAGCAAGCCTTTTTCCTCTTGCTTTCTTTTCGCGTTGTTTTCGTCAAGTCATGAATTCGAGCCCTAATGGTACTTTAGACCTGTCCTGTAGTAGAGCTGATGCAAATTAAATCTATAGGAACTCAAAGTCCACCTTTTGGAGTGGTGTGGAAGTTTGGAGAGATATGCCAGCTCTGGTGTCGTCTTTGTCACTTGACCGAGACTCAAAATGACGAGGTTTGACGCCAATAGCTCTCGTGTTGCTTCTCAGCACGACGTTAATGAACAATAAATTAATACCAGTTTATTAAAGAAAATCACTAATCAGACCATTGTAGAAGCAATTTAATCGGAAGTTTTTAAAAAAAGTCATTCATTTCATAACACCTCGTAATTTAATTTATGAATTATTTCTTAAATTAAAAACTTCGTGAATAGGAATTAATTAACATTCTGATACCACACACACACACACACATTCTCTGGAAACAAAAGAAACTTAACGTATATTCTAAAATGACTTATTTAGGCCACTAATACCCTTGCTACTTCTCAACAAAACAAATGACTGTAGAAACTTGAAGAAACGAAGTCGTTGCCTACATTTTCTGCTAAGCCAACAATAACAACGTATTAATAATCCTCTTTGACTCTTCCCCCCCCCAGAGTAATTTATTTTTATTTTTCTTGTATTTCTGTATTTTTTTTTCCACTGTTGATAAACATTACTGAACAATAGCAACAATTTTGGGTCTGGATAATGGGAGAATATTTCTCAAAAATTAAGAACTATCTTTGATCCAAGTGCCAGAGCTGAATCTGGAATAAACATCATCCATCTTCGTCATACACGCGAAAATATTTTTAAATGCAGTCTATATTGTATTTCAGATGCTGAGAAACATTTTGAAAGTGAGATGTTACCACGAGAGTAATAGGGAAGGGGAATGGCGTAGAGCGAAAAATTATTATTTTTCGAGACTTGATTTCGAATGATCAAAAAGATGTTATTTATTTTCTTTGCACAAAGAGCGTCGTATATATATTTAATCATGCAAATAAGATATTTTTACAATATCACTACGAGTCTTTATATTGTTGGTGTAGCTTTCTGAAATGAAAGAAACATTTTTTTTAAATGAAAAAAATAATATATATATATATATAAAAATGTTTGGTGCAATGGCACCGGATTTTTTTAAGGATTATTATTATTATTATTATTTTGTAAAATTCTTAGGTAAAGTTTAATTTTATAAAACGATATTGTTGAAAAATCTTAGAAAGGACCATGGAGAATTAAAATTCATTGAACAAAATAATAAAATTTAATGGCACAAATTTCAAATTATTTAATTGCAAAATTTAATGCTGATTATCTTAAAATATTTATTGTTATTAGAGGTCAATTATTCAAACAGATATTGAATTTGAAAAAAAAAATATCGAGTAATTCTTAGAGATATAATATATTTGTTTTAAAAGGGTTTTTTTAAAAATAAAAAAATTTTTACCGGAAAAGAAATGGTAAGTTATAATCCAAATGACACCATATTATCCAAAATGGTAAAAATAGTCTGGAAGTATTGCAAATATACAAAAATAATTCAATTCATAATGTATTGAGTTTTGTATTGAGTCATAAAAAAACTTGTTTTTTTTATCACCCATTTATTTTGCTTTCATTGAATAACAAAATTATATTAACTTATTATATATTCACCATTGTTAGGTATGATCTTCTCCTATATCTTCCTTTGTGTGTGTAGTAATACGTAACGAACGGCTACTACCA